>OY720639.1:98933284-99105216 GCA_963169105.1 Ceriagrion tenellum | reverse complement strand
GGTTATTATTGAGCTTTTATTTCATTGTTTAATATCGACTTTAGGTTTGCGTCTGTTTGTCGCAATAACTTTTCTTTTGCGTTTCACTCGGTGGAATGGATTTCTTCATTTCCCATAACATAAACAGGTATTCTTCTTCACTGCAGGGGGAAAGGCCAAAAACCTTGTCTAAGATCCCATACGTGCTGTTCATCGGATGTTTGCGTATAGTCGTCCAACGAAAGAGAAATGGAACAACACCATATGTCGGTCCTTCTCTTAAAATCGAATACGGCGAATCCCCGTATTTCACTACCAACTGTGGTGGTCGAATGTCTGCACTTGAGAAATAAATAGCGCTTGCCTGGTAATCCCTTAAATATTCAGTTAGAGTTCTCGGCAGCTCCAACTCTTCAAAAATGTCTTTATATCTCTTTAGCCAAACATTCATTCTCACTCTCTTTTCGTGCGCCTCACGTATTTGAACATTAACTGCTATTGCACGCAAAGATTTTAAACGGAGCGGATTATAATGCCTCACAGTACAACTCGCATAATATAAGAACTCGCTGCTGTGGAGATCCATTGCAGAGTAACCAGTGGGATAGCTTTTCACGCGAGATAAAGGAACTAAGGGGGTGGAGGGAGAGTTGATTGCGTCATTGACTCAAATACACATGCGGGAACATTAGTTTTGTTCCAGCAAGATAAAATAAGGGGAAAGTTTAGGAAGGAACCTCACCATAATAATCTTTGAAAAAACGTGTTAAAAAGTTAAAATAAGGAATTAGTATAAATAACTTTCTTTAATAAGATGCAAAAATGAAATATGATAATCACCGCTTCACTATTGACTTAAAGAAAATAACGAAAACGTATGCTGGAAAAAACGTTGAATTAGCTCTCATAAATTTAATGAATATTAGAGAAAAAGTTTAATATAATTTTTCTAAAATTTTTTCTTCCGAGTAAACGCGTGGTAATTTGGTTCGAAGACTAGAGATTTTATTCAATCGCTCGTTAACGGATTCTCAGCAAACTGTATTAGTTCATGAGAAGGATCTTCAGTTATGTATTATGCAAACACAGCTGCGTATAGTGGGTGGAATTTTGTAGGGGGTGGTAGAGAAACGCAACACTTTTAGAAAATGAATATAGTTTAACTATCATTCTTTATAATCTAAGATCATGCATCGATTGTGATCTTTGTGTTAATTGCATGCTTTCCCTTCCCAAATGAAATTATAGTTTAGCCCTGAAAAGGACTGTTTTAGAATTATTATTTAGTACTAAAAAGGGCTGCTTTTTAGACTCTTTAATAATAGTCACGCCACCCGTAGACTTCTAGATAGTAATTCCATTTCTCTTTATTTAAATATCGCAGTCTTTCAATAATAAGTAGTCTCAGCAAGTCATCAGTCAATTTAGGAAAGACGTTAGCCTCATAGTACCCTTCATATTGATCACAGATATTATGTATTGCAATAGGATCTGGATCAGTTTTAGCTCTATCCAATTGCTTTTCAAAGTTCTCATCTTCTTTTGCTTTTATTTTTTGTATATACTCCTCCATCTCCTTCCAGAGAGGGATCTCCCCCATTGTATGCGCTAGAAGGTCCATGATAGCAAATGCGTCGCGATGAATCGCCTTCCTTATTATATACACCCTCGCGCATGTGCAGAAAAACACTATTAACAATCTTAAGGAACACATAAGCATTTTTAGCCTGGCAAGGAGGTTACGGACAGAATGTGCTCTGGCTGAGTTGTTTCACAACAAACCGTACGTGTTGTATGGAAGGTCGTCATTTTAGAATGCAACAGTCAGCTGCAGGTTGATATGCGGAAGTGTTGAAACTTACAGTCCGATCGTGAACGAGGCAGGCGGCGACTCGTGCTGACCTTGCAAGGGAGAGAGAGTGACTAAAGTATTAGAACGCGACCTCAAATAGAGAAGCAAGTCCGTGACTGTTTCGATATGCTAGATATTTTTCATTTCGGACTGGTGGTATCACTTTGACATAAAGATGAGAAAATCATTTGATTCGGGTTAATTAGAGCTATCCAACGGTGTCGATATATTTTATCTAAGTTAATTATTATGCTAGATATTTAATATTAAAATGTTTTTCGGCTGTTGTGGATTGAATATTTGATTCATCGCAAAGACAAGTACATCATTTGATGCGGGTTAATTTGGAATATCAGACGGTGTCGTTATATTTTATCTAAGTTAATTAGAATGCTAGATATTTAATATTGTTTATATTAAAATGTTTTTCGGCTGTTGTGGGTTGAATATTTGATTCATCGCAAAGACAAGTACATCATTTGATGCGGGTTAATTTGGACTATCAGACGGTGTCGTTATATTTTATCTAAGTTAATTAGAATGCTAGATATTTAATATTGTTTATATTTAAATGTTTTTCGGCTGTTGTGGGTTGAATATTTGCTTCATCGCAAAGACAAGTACATCATTTGATGCGGATTAATTTGGACTAGCAGACGGTGTCATTATATTTTATCTAAGTTAATTAGTATGCTAGATATTCGCGTTTGTTTATAAGTCACGTGACGCGCCAGAAAATACATTTCCTACCTACTGTCATCTAACGCTCAATGCGGAAATTCCACCCGTCAAGGCAACCTCGTACGTAAACATCTTCTAGGTTGCATGACACATCCTTCTGAGACTCCTTCAACACCACATTCTGGCAATAACCCCAGTTGCCATGCGGAAACACGTGCGGTAATGAAACTTTGCAGCGTGATGACCACGCGTGAAGCGCACTCGATGTATTGCACGCAATGTTCACGTGTAACTACCCCCCACCCAGGCATCTCAGAGCATTATATAAGACGCGACAGAACTCGAGGAAATCATCAGCCGTCTATGAATTGTTTATAGACCATCGATCCAACTGAACAAACGTGAAAGACTTCTCACAACTATGTAAGAATCCCTCAGAGGCTAGGACACCGGAAGAAATCTTTGGGAGGAAGGTAAATATGATCCGTTGACTCTCTGAGTCTTTCGGAATTTTTATATTTTTTTCTAATAGTCTTAATACCGAAATAATTAACGATTGGGTCATATACAATGCCTACCTTCGAACCCCCGGTAAAAAAACCTAGAGACCCTTTTTGAATATCCTAAGGGTACTTTAGGGTTACGGTCACGACGTTCTCTGAACCCCCAAAAGATCCGGGGGGCAGTGTTGGATATTAGTGCTTTTGTCAAAATTTCGATAGATCAAATAGTTTGGGCTAGGGGGGCCCAAAACTTTAGCCATAGTATTAGGACCGCATACGATACGAGAAGGTATCCTTGTAGGAAAATCTTTAATAACACCACTGTTTGAATAGATAGCGACATAGTTTAAATTACAAAGTTCCTTAGTTATTTAATATGCATCGAATGCAGGATCTTATTTAAGATGATACGTCAGGGTTCAGGGTCAGGGTATTGATGTACCCTTAATTTAAGAGTAAGCGTTTTGGTGTTTATTACAAAAAGTGTTGGCCTTTTGATGTTATACACGATCAATGATTAGTTATTAAGAATTTACTCCGGAAGCCCCTCAAAAGTGAACCCCAAATTAGATTTAGAATATTTGTCTCGTTATTCAAATTAATTATTTAATAATACCACTGTTTAAATAGATGGCGACATAGTTTAAATTACAAAGTTCCTTAGTTATTTAATATGCATCGAATGCAGGATCTTATTTAAGATGATACGTCAGGGTTCAGGGTCAGGGTATTGATGTACCCTTAATTTAAGAGTTAGCGTTTTGGTGTTTATTACAAAAAGTGTTGTCCTTTCGATGTTATACACGAATCAATGATTAGTTATTAAGAATTTACTCCGGAAGCCCCTCAAAAGTGAACCCCAAATTAGATTTAGAATATTTCTTAGTCTCGTTATTCAAATTAATTATTTAATAATACCACTGTTTAAATAAATAGCGACATAGTTTAAATTACAAAGTTGCTTAGTTATTCAATTTGCATCGAATGCAGGATCTTATTTAAGATGATACGTTAGGGTTCAGGGTCAGGGTATTGATGTACCCTTAATTTATGAGTAAGCGTTTTGGTGTAAATTACAAAAAAGCTACGATGGTAGTTGAATGCAATCCGACAATTGAAAAAAAATGTTTTTGTATCACTTTCCGGAATCTCACTTGAGCTACATTTGCATGATTCTATTAATTTGATTCCGATATGTGTAACTACCCGAAAGAGATAGAAGTTATCCACAAACCTTACAAAACTCTTTTAGATATGTACTTTAATTATTTTTTCTACATGTTACGTTTATAATCCAAACTATTTATGCATATATTTCATTTCATTACGAACTTTCAGTGAGAACACTTGTATTCTCCATCTATTCAATTGAAATCACTATTTTAATAACGTTCACCGAATAATTTCATCAATTCAATTTTTCTCTCCTCTTCATGCAGGATTCTGAATCTTCAAAAATGTCATATTCCATATCCACTATCCTTAACAATTTTAATCCAGGGTGTTATGTGACCCCACAGGAGTTAGAACAGGCGTTTACGGATATCAATGAACGTGTTATATTTAATGACGAAGTGGTATATGATATCCAAACATACAACCACTTAAAAGATGCGTTAGACAAGGCAAAGGATAGAAAATTTTGCTCCTATTGTGAAATATATTATAATATAGACGAGGCAAACCCGCATGAAAACACGAACGCGCACCGGTTGAAAATTAACGAGCAGATAGGTAAAGGATTCAACGAAATCGAGTCAGCTATCAGATCTAGACTAAAGACGTTTTGGATTACTCCTGAGGAAAACGGTGGTCAGGACGTAGTTTCTTTTTTAAATATAATTCGAGACCAGCTTATAGATAAAACTAATGAACAGACAGTAGCTATCAACGCTATAAAATTCAATCTCGTTTTTATATGCAAATTTCGGAAGGGTTAAAATGATGAGTTAGATACATCGTTTAAAACTATGAATAGAAGAGTCTTGCTGACCGATCAAACAAACGAGATCGTAGATGATGCGTTTTCAAAACTTTTAAAGGAAAAATCAGAATTTCAAGCTAAAGGATCCGGATGGTCTTTGTCCGAGGTTGTTGGCTTGGAATTACGAATTAACAAGTACAAACCACTTCGAGGATCGACATACATCGATCTTCCAGGTAAGATTAAAAATATCAAAGCAGTTATTAATGTCCAAAACGAAGACCAGTATTGTTTTAAGTATGCGATATGGGCCAATAATATTCCAATGCATCCTGAACGTGTTAGCTTGTACAACCGTGTTGAATTCCACAATGCATACAATTGGGAATGCGTAGAGTATCCAGTTGACTTGAAAGATATCCCAAAATTCGAACGCGTCAACAACATTACGATCAATGTGTTTGGATTAGATGATAAAAACGTGTATCCTATAAAAATCGTAGATACCGAGCTAGCAGATCATCAAGACTTGCTCTATATCACAAACGAGTACACTGCACACTATTGCTGGATTAAGAATTTGGAACGGCTTGTTCATAGACAGTTAACGAAAGAACATCACTGTATACATATTTGCAAACGTTGCCTCACACACTATCGCGATGAGTCCAAATTTTTAGAACACAAAGAACTTTGCAGAGGGACTGGTGAGCCTAGCAAAATCGTAATGCCTAGCGAAGAAGACAACATTTTAAAGTTTACACACTTAAACCATTCTTTTAGAGTGCCATTCGTCATCTAAAATGGATGGAATTAACACGCTTGCTTGGGGTCACTATAAAATTCCCCGAAAACGAACGCACGATGAGGCATTTAGTGATGAGGAAACTTGAAAATTAATAAAAACATGACATGATAAAACATACTTCCAGTCTCAACCATGACGTTAGTCTGGAAACATCCGTTTACCTGCATCTGCGCAGGTCCATCAGGATGTGGAAAGACGACCTTTGTAACGAAATTCATTGAAAATTTACATTATATGATAGATCATGACATTGATGAAATAGTATGGTGTTGCAGCCCAGGAAGCGAGCCAGATATAAAACATGAACTTCTGAGCATACACTACAAAATACCGTCTTTTGAGGAATTTGGAGTGCGCCAATCTTATGCATTATCGATGATTTAATGAGCGAGGGAGCGTACAGTAAAGACGTGTGCAAACTGTTCACCAGAGGGAGTCATCATTTTAACATTTCAGTGTTTTTAAACACGCAGAATATTTTCTATCAAAGCGCACAATCGAGGAACATTTCGCTGAATGCAAAGTACATAGTATCGTTCAAAAATCCGCGAGATCAATTACAATTCGGTCATTTGGCACGACAGGTGTATCAAAAAAATTCGCAGAAGTTGGAAAGGGTATATAAGAAATCGACGGAAGATCCATTCGGTTATTTGGTCCTAGACCTCAGGCAGGACACTGACGATAGATTTCGTTTTCGAACGAGCATATTCCCCTACGACTACGACGACGAAGTCATCGTAACCGTAGTCTACATGCCTGTACGTAATGAACAGGTTGAACAGTAATAAACATTTGCTCCATGCGTTAAAGTTTGCAAGGCCTAAATTACGCTCTGCGATATTGAAATCTTCAGACAACGAATTAATTAAAGCCATATGCGATTTCTGTTTGAACACCATAAACGGGAACCATAAGATAGATCATAGGTTAAAACGAAAACTATCCAAACATCGTAACATGTTGAGAAAGTTGGCAACGCGGGGAACGAGTGTGAAGAGAAAACGCGCCCTTCTCATACAAAAGGGTGGTTTTTTTACCATTATTATTGGGATCAATTTTAAGCGGTGTCATCGGTAGCCTGCTAGGAAAATGAGCTTGCGTAAAATGCTCGTAGTGAGTCCGGAATTTTTCAAGCGAGGGCATATGAAGGCAAGGTTGAGCGCATTAGATAAGGAAATGAAAGGTGTGTTGGCCAAGAAAGGAATCAAGGACGTAGACAAGTGGCATTCATACAAAAGAATACTCGATAAATATATGAGCACGTTTTCCGACATCAATTCTCCCATACACGTTCCGATAGTACAACCTTTGACTCAGAACATACCACATACAAGGTCGGGGGAGGAGCGGGATGAGAGAGTTCATGCAGTGAAGAAATCCTTAGCTGAAGTAAAAAAAGTAAACGCCGATTTAGATTTGACATGGGAACGCAAAAACGAAAGACTAGGAGCGATGGAAAGTCTGTCACGAACACCCAACGTAAAAAAGATGCGAAAAAGAAAGCGGTCGGTGGAAGGAAAAACGTCAACAAAGATACCGTCTCCCATAGTATTACCAAGAAGAAGCAAGCGCAAAATAAAAAAGAAATCGTTCGGACCAGAGTGGGTGACGACGTAATCGATAGAGTGTATAACGATCCTGCTCATCCGGCAAGTTTTTCAACACTCGATAAATTACACAAAGCGACTAGGATTCCGAGAAACACATTACGCAGGTGGCTAGATTCTCAGGAGGCGCATACTCTCCATAGACAGGCGAGGAAAATATTTCCCCGAAATCACTACGACGTGACCTACATTGACGAGTGCTGGCAATGTGATTTGAATGACTTGCAAAGTTTGAAGAAGTTCAACAGAGGGTATTGTTACATTTTGACTGTGATAGACTTGTTTTCCAGGTACGTCTGGGCTAGAGCTATACGGAGTAAACGAGCGGATGAAATAGTAAACGCTTTCAAGGATATATTTTGCGAGAGAAAGCCGTTGAAAATTTAGACCGATATGGGAAGTGAATTTGTCAACGCCAAATTTAGAGATTTTCTCTCTCGTCGTGGAGTGAAATTTTACACCACAAATAATCCGGACATAAAAGCCAGTCTCGTGGAACGATTCAATCGCACTCTAAAAACTAAAATGTACAAGTATTTTACAAAATATGACACTTTCAATAACATCGATGTGCTTCCAAAACTCGTGAGTAGTTACAACAATAGCGTTCATTTGAGTATAGGCATCGCACCCTCCAAGGTGAACGCAAAGAATGCGTTTGCGATCGCCAGCCGGAGAAGAAATGATGTGAAAAAAAACTATACAAAATTTAAAATCGGTGATCACGTGAGGATTAACAAAGAGCGGCTTCCGTTCGCTAAAGGTTACACTGCTAATTACACCAGAGAAATATTTAGAGTAGTAGGCATAGATAGTACAAGAGAAATACCAACTTATAAGTTGCAGGATATGAATGGGGAGAATATAAGCGGAAGTTTTTACGCGCAAGAGTTAGTCAAGGTGAGCGTTTCCGCAGAGACGGAATATAGGATCGAGAAGATTTTGAGGCGTAGAGGACATGCTCCCAATCTCGAATATTTTGTAAAGTGGGAAGGATACCCGAAATCATTTAACTCTTGGGTTGCGGCTTCTTCCGTGCGTAAATTATGAGCGAGTTTTACTTGACGTTACCAAGCGATAGCTCTCGCGAATTCTTTCCCCAAAACACAATAGCTCATTATCGAACAAAACTGTAACATCGCATTGATTTAGAAAATGATGAATGGCTTGTAGGTTTGGCGGAGATTTCGATTCCGTCAATCAATTTAGAAGATATAGCTCCGACTCATCCTCCAACCGATTTGATTGAATTAGAAGAGGGAGCTTCAACTCGCAAATATGAAGGTAGTGTAGTAGAAAAGATAGGTCCTGCTAATCCTCCAACCCATTTAATTGGAGGGGAAGAGGAAGCTTTAACTCGTAAAGATAACAGAACACGAACAGAGGAAGGGTTAGTTAGAGGAGAAGAAGGTGGACCCGGGGATGGTCGAGTCAAAATTGCGATAGAAAAAGGTCTTTTCTTCGAGATTCCGCAAGGAACGTACGGAAGCGTATGTTTTGCTTTTGCTTCGTCATTTACTGCTACCCCCGCAGTATAAGGGATAAAATAGTAAACAATATCATTCGTTCTGTAGATGAATTAGCAATACGAGATGGACAGGTAGGTGTTAACGAACGACGTTTACCAGATTCAGTCATAATAAGTGCAAAGGATGTCATATTTTCACTACCATCAGGAGTCTATGACTCTTTCGGAGACTTAATTAAAATATCTTTAGAGGGTTTTTCTAGCGCAGGACAAAAAAAGATAAAAGAGGAATGGAGATTATTATCGTCTTTCCTCATTCGGATGACGGATTAAGTTGATGCAACGTACAAAATATATTCAGCAATGTTAAAGCAACTTTCTCAAAATCGAGTGGTAAACGGGGGAGGAGAAGTATAACTCCTGCTCCTAAAAACATTTACGTGTACACCGACATTATTAAGCCACAGTTTGTGGGCGATTCATTGAGTCGCTGTTTACGTAAACTAAATACTCGAGTTGGTGGATATCAAGTATTCAATCCGATTTTCTATTACCCCATCGAGAAGAACAGCATTGAAAGCGTTGAGATTTTAATGACCGATATACTCGGTGAGGCTATTCCATTTCATAGTGGGATACAATCTTCAATAGTGGTGTTACATTTTATAAAAAAGAAGTAATTTAGATTAGTTCGTCATTAAGCAACGAGATGGCTGCGGTAGCGGATCGTTATTATGCATACTATGCAAGACAGGTGGGAGGAGAGGTGGGACCAATATATCGAGCATCATATCGCGTGCAAAAAGGGAGGGGTATTACGAAACCGTTATTATTTAGCGGACTTAAGACTGTAGCGAAAGAGGTTGCGAGTGCGGGGGCTGCTTCTCTTGGCGATCTTGGCACAAAACCGGTAAAAGAGATATTACGCAATGGAATAAACGAAGCAGGACAGAATTTGAAGCGTAAGGCGGAAGAGAAGTTAGAGGGTATGAAATGCGGGAGATTAAAGATTGCAAAACGTCCTCGCTTGATTGAAATAAAACCACGAAGTGGTAAGAAAAAACAGCATTCAACGAGAGGGCGAAAAGCGAAGAAGGTCGCGCCGAGAGATATTTTTTCATAATGTCTGAGCATATGCTGAGTTCGTTGGATTTATTCCAACCTAATCCACCAATACAGACCAACATTCTATCTAAACGCCTGGTGCCTTACAAACCCATATCTTCATTGGACAATCGATCGGTCATTGAATTTTTAATCAAAGATTCTGGCGACTCGTACAGAGATTTAAATAGTATATACCTCAAGCTCAAAGAGAAGATTTGCAAGAAAAATTTTCGTGATTTTACCGATGCGAATACTAATCAACCGGGGGTAGTGAACAATATTCCTCACTTTAAGCAATTCGAGCAATGTGACGTATATTTCAATGGGACTCTTGTCACACCTTCGGAAGATAATTATCACTATAGAAGTTATTTGGAAAACATTCTAAACTATGGATCTCACGCTAGTGGAACACACTTGCGTAATGTAGGTTGGGAATTGGACACGGGAGATGATGTTAACAAGACAGATAGATGCAATTCTGGGTACATGAAACGAAAATCGTGGTTCAAGAATAGTGCCGAAGTGGAGTTGTATGGTAAATTACACGTGGACGTGATTAATCAAACACAGCTGCTACTCAACGGCGTAGATATTAATATTAGATTAATGCTCTCTAAACCTGCTTTCTATCTAATGGGAGAGGATGGTGGGGTTTTGCGAATACTCGACGCAACGCTATACGTGTTGCATCATGATATTAACCCTTCGATATTAGTAGCGCATAGTAAAATGTTAGAACGAGACAAAGCTAAATATCACTACAAGCGAACAGAATTGAAAACGTTCACTGTACCCTCAGGCGGTCGAACTTTAAGTATTGACAACGCAATCAATGGACGAATACCTAACACACTAATATTTGCAATGGTTGACAATGACTCTTACGCTGGTGATTTTAATAAGAATCCATTTGCACTATCTCACTACTCACTCGAGAATTTTTCGCTCTTTGTGAATGGAGTTCAGATTCCTTCCGAGGGACTGGAATGTAATTTCAGCAGCAAAAACTATTGGGCACGAGCGTATGATACGATTTTCTCTGGCAGTGGAATAAAGCATCACGATAAGGGAAATCAAATCACTTACGATATGTTTGGGCATGGTTATTTTATGTTAGTATTTGATCTCACACCGGACGATTCAGGTAACGAGGACTATGTAAGTTTAAGGGATACGGGTGTGGTGAGAATAGAGGCGAGATTTGAAATCGAATTGGCTAAAACCGTGACGTGTTTGGTCTTTGCTGAATATGATGCTACACTAGAAATTGATAAAAACAGGAAGATTATCGCAATTTTTTAGTCATGGATAGCGTACAAATCGATAGACTATTACGTAATAGATTGGGTGAATTATTTCGCGGAGTATATCCTTCCGACAAGTTACCACACTCACCAAAAAATGGCATATTCGTAATTAATTTAGATCCGGCTAGTTTTCCAGGTTCTCATTGAGTAGCTATTTACATATATAATCAATTTGCAGAATACTTCGACTCCTACGGATTAAGCCCCTTTGTTCCTAAAATTTTGGATTTTTTTAAGCCTTTCAACTGCACTCAAAATCGTATTCAGATACAAAGCTTCCATTCCGACATTTGTGGGGAATATTGTTGCTTGTATGCAGTTAGTAAATCTTTAGGTCACTCGCTACACAAATTCCTCACTCAATTCAATCACACTAACCCACATCTCAACGACTGCCGCACCCTGGAGCTGTTTCGACTCACCTTTGGTTAGATGAGGAGTGATACGAGGTGTCATCCCCGAGCCCAGCGTTGCTGTTCCAGAATAAATGCAGAGCAAGGAGATGGGAGGTGATTATTAGAGAAGAATCAGTTGCAGAATGCAGATCGTCGCTTCAGTGAGCTTTTCGAAGGAGGGAGTGACGGAGATTGCAGCCGTCGACGTTGATTCCAACCGCCTTTTTTGGGGCACTTTCAAGAAACATGGGAAACTTGTTGCTGGGGGAAAGAAGCTTCGATTTCAAGACCCTCTGCACTGCGATGAGACTTCCTTCAACAGTGGATTCATCTCTTGCACCGAGCTTACCCCCGCTTTGGAGGCCATCATTGAGGGAGTGACCGCTCTACTTGCATTTAGCGAGAAAGAGTGCAATTTTCTCTCCAATCTCACGCAGCGTACTTTCATCTCTCTTCAAAAGGAATGAAATTGCCCCCCTCCTGAAAAATGCCGCATTATCTCATTTTCCCGCCTCAATCCCTGTCACAAATTACGCAATAGCACGTGCGCATTGAGAGACGCTCATTCCCTCGCCCAGTGGTTTCAATACAACCGTCTCAAGGCAGAAGTTGATTCATGTCCGGATGATGATTGTTCCCCCGCCCCTCTTCCAACATCGTCCTCTTAAGCTATATAAATTCTCACCATACATCAGTCGTCATGCTACCGTCGGAGGAAGCAGTCCTGCAGCCTCCACCCGTGAAGAGGAAGAGACCGGCTGGACACCATCTTAGTCACTCTTCATTCCATAACTCGAACAATCTGCTACTTCAATCAGTGTATTATTTAAACAGTACAAAGTCAAAGAGTGGGTGTGTTTGTTACGATCCTGGTAGAGACTTTGAATCGGTCGTGCAATTTAATCAAGTTGGAAAAAAGATTGTAATTGTTTCGCAAGTTTGTGTGTGATTGGACTAATATTCTAAACTCGGAAAAGACTGTGGATTTGTTTTTTTATGAAGGTGAAAAAGAACAATTAACTTCATCCTGCTTAGCCTATGCAAATTACTTTGGGAAGAGACATATTAAGAACATAAGCTCGTTTAACTTGAACGGTGACGAGTGGGTGGCATTGGTGAAGCTCTCCAAGTTGATAAATCTATTTCTTCGAAGACTTTTGAGCAGTCGTGATAAAGTAAAACAATTTCACGCAACGAAATTAGCTAAAAATATCACAGATTTTGATTTTGAAAGACTTGAATTGGAGATGGTTCTCATAACGTATGATTTGCCTGGTACTCAAAAAGTATAACTTGGTTATGCTCTGATTTTTCCAGTGCGTGTGAGTGAAAGGCTTTTTGACCTCTGGCACGAAGTAAAATTCTGTAAGTCAAAAGGTCTTTGATGTGTGTTCAACCCCTGGCATTGGGCGTAAAAACCTTGCAAGTTGGACATACATCGCGATGAGTACCATTATCGAATTTCAAGGATTCACTAATAATGCGGGGAGTTATATAGTCAAGGAATTGGCTATTATTGATGTTCAAAACAAATGCTGCAATACGTGGCTCTTTAAATCACCGGAGAGATTGATGCATGCAAAAGAGACGACTTGGCTGAGAAATAATTATCACAGTTTGTCTGAATACTCTGGAGATGTAGATTATTCCGATTTGGAGAGCATTATTTATAATTATAAAAAGCATTATAAATATCTATTCACCAAGGGAGCACAAAAGGAGCAAAAAATCTTTCTTGACTAGTCTTCTTCCCAAGGGAATTTGCGCGGCTAATCTATAATTGTATGGTTGTCCCTCGCTTAAGTAACTGACTACAGATGAGGGATGTTTAATTGAAGCTCATATGGATGGTAATTTGCAATGTGCGAGAAAAAACTGTCACAAGTTGGCAAATTGGTGCCAACAAAATAAAATTTGTTAACCATTAAAAAATATTTTTGCAATGGATGGATTAGATTTTTTTGTAAGTAGTCTTAACATTACCATGTTTTCTTTTGTTCATTTATTATGTAATTAAATGGATATAATTGTATTGAGAGTTAGTTATTTACTTATAAAAGTAGTGCGAGTATGGAGGTATGCGATCAGAAGTGCAGTGCAAGAACAATATAATATTAGTGGAGATTGGAACTATGAGACGAAATATTTTGTCAACAATATAACCAACACCTCCATGTGTGGTTGATGTATTTAAAATATTGTAAATATTATTATTGTGAAAAATAAATATTATTTTGTAAACCTATATTTTCTCTCTTTTATTTCTGATAACTTTGCATTAAAGGTAAGGTAATAAATGAAAAAGAGCAAAACAATTTTTTTAATGTTTTTTTATTTAAAACAAAGTAAGATCATCAGGTACAACATTGAGTACAAAAGTGTATGCTTTTATAAATTCTCATTTTTCCTCGTTTGTTTACCCATAGTTTTTCTTGGCTTTTGTCCCGTAGTGAATGTCACTGGGCGCACACAATCTGGTTCGTTACAGACCACTCCTGAGGGTCTTTTCTTGGATACACTAGCAACACCATCGCGTTTCACTAATTGCAATCCTTTTGGTAAAGATGGCGTGAAATCACAATCTCGCGCTATGACATTATCACGATTAATTTCGTACACATTGCATACGATAGATGATTCTTGATTCCTGGCTTTCTCCAACATTTCACCTGAGAGTTTCAACTGTTTCACTGTGGACACGTTGAAACGCTCGATAACTTTAGTATATGGATTCCGGAAGCCTGAAAAGATAATACTCTGCCCCACGAGAGCAATCATCTTATCCATGTTTCACTTCAACGTAGTATCTATTATCAAACTTCATATGTAGGATGAGATCGTTTTCGTCGTTGTTCTCCAACAGCGATGAGGGGAGACACACTTCGTAGACATTTCGTACGTTTTCATTCACTTTTCTGACGCGGAGCTGATGCACTCCACCCAGCTCTTCAGTTGTAGATAGAAGTATGTCTCTCATCCTTGCACTAGTAATGATAGGCGAGGTCTGATGAGGAAAATTTGTCGCGATTCTCTTTATAATGTCTCGACCGTTGGCTCAATCTCCTCATCCTCCACGATGATTCGTAGAGAAATCTCGGGGGCGTGGCGAACTTTTCTATCCACGTCGGTATTTGATGACTCCATTCTAATAAGTATCATCGATGTCTTCTAAAAGCAATATGGAAAAGACTAGCTCGTGTACCTCGCTCTCTCTCCCGTCGTGGATCAGAGGCCTGGATATAATAGGAGACAAAACCTGTCCCATCCTGCAATAGTTACATATATGACTAAAAGATGTACTCGTCTGTTCTTTTATACCCCCCTCCAACCATGAACGTGTTAGAACATGTCTATTAGTTAGTTACATATATGACTAAAAGATGTACTCGTCTGTTCTTTTATACCCCCCTCCAACCATGAACGTGTTAGAACATGTCTATGCTTTATGATGACGTCCTTGGGTTGACACGAGCTTTGGGGTGGGGGACATCACGCTGCAATGTTTCATCACCGCACGTGTTTCCGCATGGCAACTGGGGTTATAGCCAGAATGTGGTGTTGAAGGCCTCTCCGAAGGATGTGTCATGGAACCTAGAAGATGTTTACGCACGAGGTTGCCTTGACGGGTGGAATTTCCGCATTGAGCGTTAGATGACGTATACGGAACTAATAGAACGCAGTCACAAAGAGAGACTGGGCCCGTGACGGTTTCGATGGATTTAAGAGTTTAGCATATGGATATCATTCCACGTCGATTGATTTAGGCTATCGAAAGGTGAAATCATATTTTCGTTGAGACAATTATTAACCAAGTTTTTGCAATAGTTTATATGGAATGTTTTTCGACTGTTGTGAGTTAATTATTCACTTTGTCTTAAAAACGAGGAGATTATTTGATGCGGGTTAATTTGGGCTATCCAACGGTGTCGTTATATTTTATCTAAGTTAATTTGTATGCGAGATATTTAATATTGTTTATATTACAATGTTTTTCGGCTGTTGTGGGTTAAATATATGTTTCGTCGCAAAGACAAATACATCATTTGATGCGGGTTAATATGGGCTATCAGGTGGTGTCGTTATATTTTATCTAAGTTAATTAGTATGCTAGATATTCGCGGTTATTTATAAGTCACGTGACTGTGCCCGCTTGCCTGTTCCTCCTCTACTCTCAGAGGGTAAACGGATCATATTTATCTCGCTGCAACAGGATTCCCTCGGCATATCACTTGATGAGAAGCCTACACGTTGATTCAGTTGGGTCTCTGGTCTGAGAATAGTTCCCAGATCGCTGACAATCTGTGCAGTCCGGCTTATATATAATGCTCAGGGCCGTTCCATCTCCGTTTCCCGGTAGTCTAGGTGGATATGGCTAGGCAAAAATCTGCCTCTTACCGATCTCTGCTTTAATTTTAATCTCCCAACCTCTTAACTACTCTTAAAATGTCATTTTCCGAATGAGAGATAAAAGGCAGTGAAATAAAGTGTAAGATGGAGAGTATCACCCATCGTATAACAGTTCCTATTCTTAGAGAGAGATAGAACCCCCCACATCTTTTCCTCTGAACTTAAATATCTTTTTTTCTATGGGTCGTATCAATAAAGTGAGAAGAACTTTTAGTACCTAAAATTATCTTATCCATCATCTAATGTCCTTTGTTTATCATATAGATCACTATTTATTACAATTAGCAATTGTTTTTTATGATAACTCTTACTAATACATGTTTCTCCCTCAATGGGGTAGGTGTGGTAAGGTGGAATGTTAATTGTCTTTTTTGCAAATTTTCTGCCAGAACAAAAAACTGATACTACTTCGATCTCTCCGATTTACCACAGAATGCTCATCACAATGGTTATGCCGGAAAACTTATATTTCTCCTATATAATTCGGGCCAATTACACCAGCTTCCACTTCTATCTCATAGTTAGCCGATAACCCCGAGACAGGCGAGCCTTCTATAATATCCATTGGGGTCTGTAGGACTCACAAACATCGATCTAAATGTTTGGTAGCTGTTTTTAAGCCTAAAGTTATTTTTTCAGATCGGAAATGTCTTACTGCAGTGTAACGTTGAATCGTTTTACCATTTCCATCTAAAAAGCCTTAGAATATCATTTTCTGCCCTAAATCTCCATCACTCAATCCTGGTGTCTGAACACACAGAAGTAAGTAGTATAGAAATCGACAGCCAACTGAAATCATTATTTAAGGTCTTCAGGCAATCTTTGAGTATAAAGTTATTATAAATATCTCCTTCCTTCTGTTTCCCCACAGAAGATTGGGACGTTGCCTAAGCGTGCACTAGATACTTCTTGCAAGGCAGCGATATGTGTGGCCATTTTCTCAACGTCTAAGCGATTGGCGAGAGAATGATAATTCGCTTCGATTTGTTGTCCGAATTAAGGTAGCTAAAGGGAGTGGAGGGGATATCGAGGGAGCAAAGAGAGGTATTACGTCCAGTCTGCACTCACTTGTTGGACACCTTGAAGTTGTTTACATACACGTGAGTTGAATTCCTGGTGACCTTGACGGTGGGTGGGATATACAGTGAGTGCAAGGTGATATAGGGTAGGGTGGTATTTATAGGTCAAAGCTGTCCCAGGACACAGTTTCAATACTACTTCTAATCACACCACCATCGTTTCCTATCCTCATACCCCCTACCCTCTCCTTACAACCTCCCATGAGTAGATATGATTTCAATGTTCTGGCGCAAAACTTGGCTCTCGTCCAAGACCCAACCCCATCCCATTAACTACCGAGAACTCAACCCCCACTCTCCGTCAAAGCGAAAACCCAACCCCCACTCACCGTCAATGCAAAAAATAAACCATACTGACCCGTTAAGGCCACTGAGCATTCATTGTTGTATTTTAGTAAGTGCCATCACCGAAAACAAATATTTGTCTCGTTAAATAATGAGTTTCACGATAAATTGATGATTTCATGTGAAAGAAAAAGTAAAATTAAGTGCTAAAATTATTAAACACTTTTTCGATACGACCCATAGCAACTGAGATATTTTAGTTCAAAGAAAAAGAAGCGGGGGTTCTATCTCTCTCTCTAAGAATAGGAAATAGCATACAATGGATTATACTCTATTCATTGCACATTATTTCGTTACCTTCTATCTCTCATTCGGAAAATGACATTTAAAGAGTGGTATAGAGGTAGGAGGACGATATTTAAAGCAAACACCGGTAAGAGGCAGGTATTGCCTCGCCATCCCCATCTAGACAACCAGGAGATGGGGAAGGATAGGTCCTGAGCAGTATATGAACCGCGATCAAACTGCACAAAATTGTCAGCGGTCTGGGAATAAGTCCTGGACCATCGACTCATCTGTATCGACTTGTAGACTTCACAACAAGCAAACTCTATAGTAATCCTCAGAGACAGTACACCGGAGGAATCTTTGGAAGGAAGGTAAATATGATCCTTTGACTCTCTGAGTCTTTCAAAGTTTTTGATATTTTTTATTAGCCTTAGAACCGAAATAATTGACGATTTGGTCACCCGCAGTACCCTACCTTTGAACCCCAGTAAAAAAAAACCTGGGGACCCTTTTTGAATATCATAGGGTACTTAAGGGTCACAATATAGACAGCGGTCAGGACGCTCACTAGACTTTCAAAAGATTCTGGGGCAGTGTTGATATTAGTCCTTTTGTCAAAATTTCGATACCTCAAATAGTTTGGGCTAGGGAGCCAATCTATAAACCTTAGTATTAGGAGCGCATAATATACGAGAAGGTGACGTTATGAGAAATCATTTAATTCCTCCATTGTTTGAAGAGATTGAGGCAAAGTTTAAATTGCAGAGTTACTTAGATATTTAATACGCATATGATGTAAAAATTACATTTAACGTAATACGTTAGGGTCCAGGGTCAGGGTATATGATTACCATTATTTTTGATGTCACATATTTGGAGATGATTACCAAGATTATTGATCTATCACTCTTAAACACTAATCTGTTGCATCTACCACCGCATTGATGGCCTAACACCTCGCAAAAATAAAAAAAATAATTCAAACAAATTTCGTCACGTTGGGTATATGCCACAAATGTGCTAATAACTCCATTGTTTGAAGAGATAAAGACTTAGTTTTAATTGCAAAGTTACTTGATTATTAATAAGTATCTGATACAAAAATAATATTTAAGGTAATACTTTAGGGTACAGGGTCAGGGTATATGATTACCCTTATTTTTGATGTCACATATTTAGAGATAATCATAATGTAATAATGATGACACAGATTTGGAGCTAATCACCAAAATTGTTTATCTATGTCTCTTAAATACAAACCTGCAGCATTTATTATCACACTCATGGTCAAAAATAATAAAAATAACATTTCCAACCCTGAAAATAAAACATGCCATAACTCGATACCTATGATGAATTCAACATGGTGTAAACGTGTTTTAATCAAGAGCATCAAATATAAGATACTCATATCATTTAATATTTAGGAATTTACCGAATCAAGTAGGGTCAAGATTAAATTTGACTCTAATTTTTAAAAATTAACATGAGAGTAATTTTACTGTTTCTATAGGACTATTTGAAGCCCAACTAGGATTGGGAAATTGTTGATGGATGTAGCTTAAAACCAACACTTCATTAGACAATTTTTATTAAGTCATTATGTTGGTTATACAAAACTTCTCATCATAATTGTAGGACATCACCTCCGCCTAACTCATATTGAACATACGGGGAAGAAAATCTTTCTCTCCCTCCTCCGTTAGTTGATGTTGGCCACCGTGCCCTCACCGAAGCGGGTGAATATCTTCTCCATCCGCTCCACTCTATATTCCACCTCCTCCTCCAAGTCCTCTTTCTTCAGGAAGGTCCCCTTCTCTTGCACCTGGAGAAATCTCTCCCAAATGCTGGTCTATTAGAGTAAATAAAGATATTTATTTAGATATAAAAATCCATAAAATATTAATAAGAAAATATTAAACTTCATCAGAAATTAGTAGAACTTTACCAATGAGGAAGTGGACGGATGCGGGGTGGAGGAGGTGGTGGTAATGATTGTGGTGGTCACGGTGGCGCCGCCGGAAGTGGATTTCATCCTACCATAACAAAAGGAAAAAACACATAAACTTATATGCATCGCGAAGCAAATTAAGCTGAGTAAGCGACACTTACATCATTCAACGGTAGGAGGATAATAAATAGTTAGGAACTTCCAAAACTACCCTCGAGACTGCTAGTCTTAGTAACGGCGTCATCGGTCATCACAAATATAACATCTGTGGTGATTTTTTTGAGAAAAATTTGGCAAATTCGGTCTCCTCGGTTGATCAAAATATTCTCACTAGTATGATTATAGAGTGGAACTTTTATTTCACATTTATAATCTGAATCAATGACACCCACTCCCACTTCTACTCCATACCTTGCTGACAAACTCGAGCGAGAGGCGAGTATCCCGTAAAATCCTTAAGGAATTTCCAGGGAGAATCGGGTTTTTAATAAGCCCCGCCCTCACTTTGGAATTATGTCCGAATGAATAGTACTAATATCGTACCCAGCCGGAAAACCACAGCTAGGTCTGGGAACAACTGCGAACGGGTGTAATTTCTTAAAAGTGATGAACATTCTATGCTGAAAGTTCACATGAAGCGATAAGTAAAAGTATATACCTTGATAATGTGCGATATTAATTCAACTAAGGGATATCCTTTTACTTATCGTTTCATGTCACTTAAGTAAGTCAAGTGTAAAAACAGATTTGAAGTATACTCACTTGAAATTCAGCGAGGATAGTTGTTATCTGTTCTCTATCGATGATGACTGGTGCAAATACCATCCGAGCCTCGGTTTATACGCAGAAAAAACTATGGCTGAAAGCTCGTAGCGTAAGGTGGAAGAGGAGTGTGAGATATTTGTTTCCAGTATTAAAAAAGAATTAGAACGTATCTAGGAAATGTATTCCAACGTCCTCCGTCTTCAAAAGGCCATACAGTCATTGCATCAGCCTTGACTTCTATTCATTTTCATTAAATTTTCATTAAGGCCGTGATGAGATGAGGGAATGCGCTGCGAAATTTTCTTCATCATTTCCCCCTGGATGTATTCCAATGTCCTCTATTTCAAAAGGTCTTTGCGAAGCACAATGCCTAGGAGGATGGAGTTCGGTTTGTTCCACTCTGTCGACAGTGGAGGAGGGACAGGCAAGCTGGCACAGTCACGTGACTTATAAACAACCGTGAATATCTCGCATACTAATTAATTTAGATAAAATATAACGACACCGTTGGATAGCCCTAATTAACCCGCATCACATGATTTCCTTGTCTTTGCGACGAAGCGAATATTTAACCCACAACAGCCGAAAAACACTTAATACGCAAAAAATTATTATTGCAGTCACGCTACGCCTAACGACCCTCACGCGGCTTAGAAACGAGATAGCATGACGCAATCCATCTGTGTATGAGATCCGCGTTCTATTAGTTCCGTATACGTCATCTAACGCTCAATGCGGAAATTCCACCCGTCAAGGCAACCTCGTACGTAAACGTCTTCTAGGTTGCATGACATCCTTCTGAGACGCCTTCCAGAGCACATTCTGGTTGTTACCCCATTGCCGAAAACTAGCGCGTGACTTATAAACAACCTCGAATATCTAGCACACTAATTAACTGAGATAAAATATAACGACACCGTTGGATAGCTCAAAATAACCCGCATCAAATAATCTACTCGTCTTTACGACAAAGTGAATATTTAACCCACAACAACCGAAAAACATTCTTATATTAAATATCTATCATACTAATTAACTTAGATTTAATATATTGACTCCGTTGGATAGCCCTATTTAACTCACATCAAATAATTTACTAGTCTTTATGAGAAAGTGAATAATTTACACACAACAACCGAAAACTTTCTAATTTTAAATATCTATCATACTAATTAATTTAGATTTAATATATTGACACCGTTGGATAGCCCTAATTAACCCATATCAAATGTCTTCGTCTTTATGACAAAGTGAATAATTAACACGCAACAGCCGAAAAATATTCTAATATTAAATATCTATCATACTAATTAACTTAGATCAAATATAACGAAACCATCTGATAGCCCTATTTAACCCACATCAAATAATCTACTCATCTATACGACAAATTGAATATTCAACACACAACAACCAAAAAACATTCTCATATTAAATATCTAGCATAATAATTAACTTATAAAATATAACGACACCGTTGAATGGTCCTAATTAACCCGAATCAAATGATTTTCTCGTCTTTATGTCAAAATGATCAATAGGCCCGCAGCAGTCCGAAATGAAAAAAATATCTCGCAAACCTCCATCGAAACAGTCACGGACTTGCTTCTCTATTTTGAGGTCGCGTTCTATTACTTTAGTTACTCGTCACTCTCTCTCCATTTGTCATCAATGCTAGATTAGCACGAGTCGCTGCCTGCCTAGCTCACGATCGGACTGCAAGTTTCAACACTTTCGCATATCAACGTGCAGCTGACTGTTGCATTCTAAATGATGACCTTTCACTATAAACGTACGGTTTTTAGTGAAACAACCCGTACATTGTCCGTAACCTCCTTGCCAGGCATAAATACGTGCAGCTTAGAAACGGGGAGAGTGTATATTGCAATTCAAAGATGAGACGTGGACATTTCATTTAAACCACACAAGGCTCTTGAAATCAGGATACTCCCTCCCCCTTCTACAATCACCCCATCCGAATAATATATAAGAGCATACAGATGACTGTCGACATGCGGTGCAAGGGCGGGGGCATGGGAGGGGAAGAACTGTTCGGAGAGGAGGAGGGAGATGGAACGATTTCGGTGGGTATATGTCTCTCGTTCGGATTACTTTATTGTCGAGTCGAAGATCGAGGAGGAAGGACCAGACGAGATGGGAATTAGCGGGAATCTACCGGAAGGGGTGCCCGAGGAGCAGGTGCCCAAGGAGGAAGAGGATGATTCAGAGGTGAAGGAGGAGATGTCCAAGGAGGAGGAGCAAAAGGTGGTGGAGGGACCGAAGCAGCCGTTGACGAAGAAGCGGGTGGTGCGAGCGATATCTCGTTATTTCCCTCCTCCTCGGGGATGGTTAGCCGGGGAGGCCCCGCGGTCGATTGTGGATGCCTCGGCAAAGGAGGATCTGCTGGTGCGAGGCCCCACGGCAAAATTGGGAGATCGCATCATCAGCGTGAGGAGACCGGAGATGGTCACTATGACATCTTACTGCCCACCGACATGCCCGGGACCGACTTCTCCCAGACCCTAGAATTCGGCAACAGACACATTTGTGATTTTCGTGTCGGGGATCGAACGGCGTCTTTGATTTGGTGGAGGGTTCCCTTTTCCGAATTCAAAAATTCGGAAGGTGTGTATCAGAGATTCAACATCGTTCCACTGGCATCTCTAGAGGATCCGAATGAACGCAGAAAAGCGGAGGATCAAATACCCATCCTTACCGTCGACATTTTCAGCGTCCAGGAGGATACCTTTTGCTTGGACTCTGCCTTCGTCATTTCAAAGGGGCCATCGCTGGGTTTTTCGAAACCCGTACTGTGCACCGACAACGTGAAATCTCTGACTGACTACTTACCCGTGTCAGGCGAGAAGAATTCCCTCGTGAAGACGTTAGTGTTCACTTTCAAGTATTCAAAAAGAGACGTTTATTAATCATATATATATTGTTACCAATAAATGTAAAAAAAAGTATACTGAAATAATAAATCTCAAATGTTTGAAGGATTGATGATTTGTTATTATGATTAAACCTCTCCTAATAATTATATATATGGTGGGATGAGTGGGTAAAATAAGAAGAAAAAACATCTTTTTTTAGAGTTATTTATTTTCAAGAATATATCAATCGGCATACATAATTTATCACTTCTCGTTCATTCAATACGTGTCAAAACTTTGAGTTCATCTTTTCAAGTCCATTTCATTTCCTAGATATATATGATTGAGATAGTTGCCTTTGACTCGTACCTAATACATGAGGAATAGAAACAAACATTAGGGACATTATTTAGGTATGGTTTGCAGTGTAAAAGTGATTTTTGCTTCCTTAGACAGGTACTTATTCCTTGATATGCTTGCCTGTTGCCTTGAATTCCGTAAACAAAAAACTTTTTCGATTTGGTCGCCGTCTAGTGATGAAATACTGTAGTTCAAATGTAAATACAGTCTATAAATCGTAAATAATCACGTCTAACCGGTATTTTTTGTCATGAATGTATACGGGTTTTACATACCAGTAATCATAATATACATCTATTCATGTTTAGTTCACTCAGTCCTTACCATTACTTAGAAAAAAGTACTCTCAGTCGAATCGCAAATAACCGTTTATTGTTTTTAACGTGAGACTGTGGTGAATATGTATTCAATAAAGATTATCTAAATCTGTAACTAAGGAACGAAGAAGCAAACGATTTGCGTCTTTATTTAGAACGTTTAGCTACCTGCAAAAAAACCCCAATCCCTCAATTTTGAGAACAGATCAACCGTTTAGACGCTACCGCATAAAAAACCGAAAAAACCTGGTAATTTTAATCTAATTTTCGTCTTCAGAGAAATCTGGTGAGTAAACTACGAGGCATAGAAACATGAAGTCAGTTACATATTGCATATGGATCGATTTGGTTACATAAATTTTTCACCAGATTTGTTATCTGAACTTTAGTTCAGAAAATATGAAAGGAGAGCTGAAAGTCTAATTTTTTGAAAAACGTTGAAAAACCACCATTTTAATTTTTTTTCGGTGGATTCTGGTTTAAAATTCCTGCTTTTCGGAATTTTTCTTAAATTCCGAAATTCTTCCATAGAATGTCGATACAAAATTACAAGTTCCTAATACGTATGGATGTGGTATGGAAAATTTCTAATTTGTATTTCTAATTTCAGCAATTCAACGAGAGAAGTCAACGAGACGTTCACTATATAGAGACGTTTCCACATCAAACTTTAAGTGAGTAAACTTCGAATCTATTTTTACGCTTTAAGTATATACGATAGTAAATTCAACTAAAGAAGATACATTAACTTTTCGTTTCATATCAATTTAAGTACATACTAATACTTATCGTTTCATGTAAACTTTCAACATAGAATGTTCATCACATTTAAGAAATTTCACCCGTTCGCAGTTGTTCCTAAACCTTCTTACGATTGTCCTGCTGGATATGATATAAGCGCTATTCAGTTGGATATAATTCCTAAGCAAGGACGAGGGTTAATAGCAACCGGCTCTCCCTTAAAATCCCTAAGGGATTTTACTCTCGTTCGAGTCTATCGTTAAGGTATGGGATAGAAGTGGGAGCGGGTGTGATCGATCCAGATTATAGAGGAGAAATAAAGGTTCTCCTCTATAATCATAGTGATGAGGATTTTGTGGTGAATCGTGGGGATCGTGTTGGCCAAATCATCCTCGAAAGAATCGCCACAGATATTACATTTGTGGAGGTGACCAATGACGATATCTCTCAGACTAGCCGAGGCGAGGGTGGTTTTGGTAGCTCTATTCATCCTCCGGTTTACTGATGTGAGTGTTTCAATCGTTAGCTATTAAAACCTCTCATGGTTCATTTGAGTTAATTTATATTTTTTCCTTCAAAGGATGGAACCCACCGCCAATGTCACCACCACCAACAGCACCACCAACACCACCACCAACACCACCGCCTCCTCCAACCCATAACCGTCCACCTCTTCAACGGTATAGTTCTACTAATTTGCGATTACGTTTAATATTTTATTAATAATTGCCAATGGATTTTTAGATCTAAATATATCTCTTTACTCTAACAGACTAGCATCCGGGAGACTACTAAGGGTACAGGAAGAGAGGACATATCTAAAAAAAGAAAATCTGGAGGAGGGGGAAGAGTATATAGTTGAGCGGGTGGAAAAAATATCCACCCGCTTTGGAGAGGGAACTGTAGCATGTATAATCTTTCGGGGGAGGGAGAGGAAGCTTTTCCTCCCTCAAATGTTTAACAAGTCGAAGGTGGAGGTGATGTATTATAATTATGGGGAGGGAGAAGTTTGGTATAAAAAGAGTAGGTAATCTAATAAAAATTGTTTAAAAAAATGTTTGTTTTTTAATGCACATCCCTCGAAAATTTTCCATATCCTAGTTAGGTTTGAAAATTCTTGTAAAAAAAAGAAATAAATTACTCACATAAAAATTTTTCCTTAGATTAAAGTCAACTTTTACCTTAACACTACACTATGCTTAGCATCTCAGAAGGAAGCAAAATGTGACCTAGAAGGAAGGGGAAGGGGAGAGGGAATGATGAAATGCGGAAGCAATCTTGAAAAGAATTGCGTTGCAGCGTGTTAAAACTTGGGAGTGGAGCTCAAGGTTATCGATGCGAAATAGACATTGTACACAACACGGGCGTTTTCCTGGGTTGCGAGATATTTTTCATTTCGGACTGCTGCGGGCCTATTGATCACTTTGTCATAAAGACGAGGAAATCATTTGATTTGGGTGAATTAGGGCTATCCAACGGTGTCGTTATATTTTATCTAAGTTAATTAGTAAGCGAGATATTTAATATTAGAATGTTTCTCGGCTGTTGTGTGTTAATTATTTTCTCTTCGTCGCAAAGACAAAGATATCATTTGATGCGGGTTAATTTGGGCTATCAGATGGTGTCGTAATATTTTATCTAAGTTAATTAGTATGCTAGATAATCAAGATTGTTTATAAGTCACGTGACGCGCTAGAACATACATTCGTCACCTACTGAGGAGGCGGTTAGGAGACGATCAGTTAGTTGTCTGTGTGTTATGAATGTGACATCGTGATTCACGTCTTATCGATTGCATTACGAGAATCATACTTTTTGTCCTGCTTCTCACCGAGCTAGGGATCAACATCGGTGTAAGCGATGATAAGAACCGCATTAATTGTATAGCCGATTATCTACGACAGCATGGTTACCTGAATGTGAGTGAGAACGGATTAGATACTGTTAAACCAGATGTCTTCGCCGATTCACTAAGAATTTTTCAAGAGTATTACAATATCAGCAATAGCGACGGAGAGATAGATGAACAGACTGTGGAATTCATCAACAAACCTCGTTGTGGTGTCGATGATGACCCTGCATTTACATTATCTCCATACAATTGGAATAAAGATGTCTTAAAATGGCATTACAGCTTGGTGAATCACAAGTACACAGAACTGGCGAAGAAAGCATTTGATGTGTGGGCCGGAGTAGCAAATTTAAAATTTGAGCATGATTCTCAAACGCCAGATATAATTATCAAAAATACACGGCTCACTCATAGAAATATGCGTCGTTCGGGTGGTTTCTGTCCTTATCCCTTTGATGGTAAAGATGGTATATTAGCCCATGCAGAATATCCAATGCGAAATGGTGAGTTGTTAGAAATTCACGTTAAACAAGATGAGAATTGGTACTTAGGGTTAGACAGAGTTCCCTTTCCAGAATCACAACGCTCTCTTCTTGCGACGCTCATCCTCGAAATCGGGCACACGCTAGGCATCTCATATTCCAATGATAAAAACGCTATCATGTACGCTTTATACGATGATTTTAATTATAGACTTGACTTGTATGAAGATGGCATTCAGGCAGTTCAATATCTTTACAGTCAACCCGTTGAAAAGGAAGAAGTTAACAACATGGAACAAACTTTGGATGAGAGACGAAATGAGGAAGAGGAGAATACGAATAACAATACCGATCGTATCGAGTTATGCGAATTGAGAAGAGTAGATAAATTTATTATAATCAATCACTTAATATATTTGTTCCATCGAAATTTGTTTTGGTACATAGATTTGGAAAATACGGAAAAATCAGTTATCATTGGCCCACAGGTTATAACAAACTGGCTTCCATTTCTTCCACAAAATAACTTTGAGCTTAGCGCTATTTACCGCAGACCCAGTGGAGAGATTATAATATTCATCAATGAAACAATTTACATGGTGAATTATCCAAGAATGCAATTAGTAAAAGATTACCCTCGTCATGTATCTACTATTGGGTTTCCATGCATAGCTAAAATCCAGGCGGCAGTTAACACATATTTCGGGATGATATTAATATTTCATAGCAGAGATTTTATTTTAGAAATGGACGAATGTCAATTCAGACCAAAAATCAATTTCGACACAATAAAATGTATTCACAAATTCCCACGGACTTAAACTCAGTACTTATATACACAAATGGTATCCTGTATCTCTTTCGCGAAGACAATGTGTATGAGTTTAGTGAATTCAATAATACATTAGTCAGAGCCGGTAAAAATAACCTTGAGTTTTTCGGAATCACTTGTCTTACTACCTCCTCCAACCCACCACCGTCCACCTCCTCAATGGTAAAGTTCTACTAATTTGCGATTACGTTAAATATTTTATTATTAATATTCACTGGATTTTTATATCTAAATATCTCTCTTTACACTAGCAGGCAAGCATCCGGGAGAGTCTTCTCAGGGTACAAGAGGAGGGGACATTCATCAAAAAAGAGAATCTGGAGGAGGAGGAAGAATATTTAGTTGAGCGGGTGGAAAAAATATCCACTACTACGTTTCCTCACCTCTACGAGACTACGTTTCCTCACCGAATTTTAAGAGAGTATACTTTGAATCTATTTTTACACTTTAAGTATATGCGATAGTAAATTCAACTAAAGAAGATACATTCACTTATCGTTTCATGCCAATTAAAGTATATACTATTACTTATCGTTTCATGTGAACTTTCAACATAGAAAGTTCATCAGATTTAAGAAATTGCACCCGTTTGCTGTTGTTCCCAAATCTTCTTAGGATTGTCCTGCTGGATATGACATAAGCGCTATTCAGTCGGATATAATTCCTAAGTGAGGACGAGGGTTAATAGCAACCGGATTCTCCCTTGAAATCCCTAAGGAGTTCTACGGGAGACTCGCCATTCGCTCGAGTATGGTTAAGGTATGGCATAAAACTGGGAGCGGGTGTGATTGATCCAGATAATAGAGGAGAAATAAAAGTTCTCCTCTCTAATCATAAAAATAAGGATTTTGTGGTGAATCGGGGGAATCGTGTTTGCCAAATCATCCTCGAAAGAATCGCCGCAGATATTAAATTTGTGGAGGTGACCGATGACGCTATCTTTCAGACAAGCCGAGGCGAGGGTGGTTTTGGTAGCTCTAATCATCCTCCGGTTTACTGATGTGAGTGTTTCAATCGTTAGCTTTTAAAACCTCTCATGGTTCATTTTAAGTTAATTTATATTCTTCCTTCAAAGGATGGAACCCACTACCAACAGTACCTCAAGGAGGAGTTGGAGGAGGGGAAGCGTTATAGGGTGGAGCGATTAGAAAAAGTCACCACCCGGTATGGTGATGGGGTGGTAGCAACTATACAATTTGGGGGGAGGGAGAGGAAAATATTCCTCCCCCGAATTTATGAAATGACTGGGGTGGAAATATTAAATTATAATTATAGTGAGGAGAAATTTAGTATATTCTCCTCGAAAAAACTAATAAAAATAGAATGAGAAAATTTTTGAGAATGAGGAATCTGTGGCAGGAAGGAAACTATGATCCGCTGACTCCATGAGTCTTTCGGAATTTTTTGTATTTTTTTCTAATAGTCTTAGAACCGAAATAATTGAATGTTAGGTCATCCGCAGTACCCATCATAGAATCTCGTTAAAACAACTAGGTTCCCTTTTTAGAAGTACCCTACGGTACTTAGGATCATGGTGAAGACCACAGTCAGAATAACCCCTTAGGACACCCATATACCCATATAAGACCCTAAAGTTTTTGGTACGTTGCACTGAAACTTTTTCGCCTATTATTTTATCTATTGGACCAACGATTTTCGCTTTATGGGCCAAAAACCCAAAATTTTTGGGGAATTTTCCGTCATATCTCCGTTTCTTGAAAAGATAAAAATGTGGTTTAAATTTGAAAGTTGATAAGTGACAGACTGGTCAGCCACTGCGTACAAAATCAATCACCTCACTTTCCGAGTGTGAACTCCACTTCTGGGGAGAGATATTGGTAGTTAATCATTTTGCGAAGATTTTCGAGAATATTCGCCTGACTCCACTGTTATAGCAGATATGAGTATAGTTTAAATTTGAAAGTTGATCAGTGAGTGAATGTAAACAAATTTTTTATTTAATCAAAAAGCTAACACAAAGGGTTTTACCTCCACACTCTAGGGAGAGACATTGGTACTTGATCATTTTACGAAGATTTTCCAGAATATTTGCCTCTGGCACTACTGTTTGAGCAGATAGGAGTATGGTTTAAATGAAAAAGGTTATTAGTGAGTGACAAATCAACCACTCCGTATTTAATCCTCCAGCTGAAACAAAGGGTGTGAGCTCTATTTTCTGAGTGAGAGACGCGGCCATATTGTCATATGAAATGGAATATGATATTACCCAACTCATGTGAGAAATACTTTTTAAGAGCATCGAATATAAGATACTCATATAATTTGATTTTTAGCAATTTACCAAATCAAGTAGTGTTAAGCTAAAATTTAACTCAAATTTAAAGAAAAATTAACGTGTGAGTAATTTAACTGTTTCTACAAGAATGTTTGGAGCCCAACTAGGATATGGAAATTGTTGAGGGATGTAGATTTAAAAAATGGTGAATGTTTCACTCCCTGGTGTAGGTCTCAGGTTTTCAGTGTGTTGTATCTGAATGGTAAAGACATTACCCAAATGTTATGAATTGTTTTTGTAGCTTATTAAATGACGTTTAACAGGATACAATCAGTTTTTCTTGATAACTCGTTAATATTTCACAACAATCTCCTAAAAATCTGACTATGAAATTGATACCTCATTAAATCACGGTAAAATGCCCGTCACGTCTCTACTATTGCATATATGGTCTTGAAAGTAGGCATGCATAAGAATCAATACATGCTTTTTAATGGTAAATAGTTAAAACACTGGTCTTATATGTACAAATGTCGTAAAAAAAATTAAAAATGACAGATTTTTCTCTCAGTTGTGACGTTGGCTTCTGGATTTCGGTTTGTTGCCTCTGAACGGTTAAATCTATAACTGAGGTTAGACATTTCTCTTTTTTCGATTAAAATGCTTAATATGATAACTTCATTACCTTATCCCTGTCTTTCATGTTTATTTCACAACAATCCCACAAATGAGACTTGGTGAAAATGATAAACCATTTAATTCCTGTTAAATGTCCCTCTCGTCTCTACTATTGCATATATCGTCTACAAAGTTTACAGTTGTATGCATCTTTAACATGCAAATTGCGGATATGTAGCGTAAATTTTTTGTTCATTTATTATACCGTTCAATTAAATGGATATAATAGTATTGAGAGTTAATTACTCGAGAATGGATACTTGAACTGAAGTGGTACGAGTATGGAGTTGCAAATGTATGTGATCAGAAGTGCAGTGCGTTTATTGCAAGAACAATATAATATTAGTGGAGATGGTGAATTTAACTATGAGACGATATATTTCGTTAACAATTTAACCGACATCTCCATGTGTGGTTGATGCATTTATAATATTGTAAATATTATTGTGAAAAATAAATATTTTTTGTAAACCTGTATTTTCTCATTTATTTCTATGATACCTTTCGCATTATAGGTAAGGTAATAAAAAATGAGAGCAAAAAATTTTTTAAAAATACTTTTTTATTTAGAACAAAGCAATATCATCAGGTACAACATTGAGTACAAAAGTGTAGGATGAACCCTCTAACCCTCCCCCCTGCTTGCAAATTGCAAGCACCCATATAGGCATCACTAAATTGACAGGTGCTATTAATACATCGCTGCTAAGTACTGGGTATAATTTCTTCCACTTCTTCCTGGCCTCTACCGTAGCTTTGATGACCAACTTTAACCAACCAATCTTCATGATATTTTAGTTTTCATTGAAAAGCATGTGAAATTTATGTAGAATATTGAAAAAGAAAAATTGAACATGAAAATTAGCATATTAAAATTGTCGATTCGGATCGAAGTTCTATTATAAAGTTTTCATGTTAGCCCTCATTAAGTATGCTGTACTGAAAGGAATATCTAACGTAGAAAGGCCATCAAATAAAGTTGTTGAACTTGCAGTGGTTCCACGTTCCTTTCATTTCACTGACTGTAGTATTTTGAAATGTCGTTAATTACCGGATGAGATATAATATGATTTGTACTAGAACTGTCAGGTATCCATACCTCATGGACCGTGAAATTCATTTTGAGAATTCCATAATATTTTTCTTCGCCTGCATGTAGCACATATACTTGAGAGCTTTCATTGGTTTTGTAAGGATGATGCATTCATTTTTCGATACTTAAAGTGTAAAATAATGTACAAACCCCCATTGCTTGCTAACAGTAAGGACCCATTTACTCGTTTATATATATAAAGCTACAAAACTGACTGACTGACTGACTCATTAACTCCTAGGGTATTTCCAAACGAGCTAGGTGGGTGAAATTTTCAGACTCATTTAAATATCTTCGGATGGTTTTTCCAGTGCAGGAAAAAAAAGATAAGAGAGGAATGGGAATTATTATCGATGTTCCTGATTTAGCTGACTGATGAAGTTGATGATGCAGACGTACAAAGTATATTCAGTAATGCTGAAGCAACTTACTCAAAATCGAGTGGTAAACGGGGAAGAGAACTATAACTCCTACTCCGAAAAACATTTACCTTTAGACCTACATAATCAAACCTCAATTCTTGGGCGATTCATTGAGCCGCTTTTTATGTATAATCAATACTAACGTCAGGGGATATCAAGTATTCAATCCGATTTTCTATTACCCCGTCGAGAAGAAGAGCATTGAAAACGTCGAGACTTTAATGACCGATAAACTCGGTGAGCCTATTTCTTTTCATAGTGGTATACAATCGTCAATACTGGTGTTACATTTTATAAAAAAGAAATAATGTCGATTAGTTCGTCATTCAGGAACGAGATGGCTCCGCTAGCGGATCGTTAATATGCGTACTATCTTAGGCAGGTGGGAGAGGAAGTCGGCCAATATATCGGGCGTCATATCGCGTTCAAAAAGGAAGGGTACTTGGGAGGTTTACGCTGGTTTTCTGCGTTTTGCAAAACCTTTACTATTTAGCGAACTGAAGACTGTGGTGAAGGAGGTCGCAAGTGCGGGAGCGGCTGCCCTCGGTGATCTCGGCACGAAACCGGTTAAGGAGATATTACGCAATAGATTAAATGAGGTAGGACAAAATTTGAAGCGTAAAGCCAAAGAAAACTTGTTCAAAAGGGCAATATTGAGAATAGGGAAACGTCCTCGGTTGAGTAAAATAAAACCGCGAGGTGGTAAGAAAAAGCGGCATTCGACGAGAGGGCGAAGAGGGAAGAAGGTCGTAGAGAGAGATAATTATAATTTTCAAAGTAGATCATGGAGCATATGCTGAGTTCGTTGGATGTATTCCAACCAAATCCTCCCATTCAGACCAACATTTTATCAAAATGGTTGGTATCCTATAAACCCATATCTTCGTTGGAAAATCTTTCTGTAATCGAATTTTTAATCAAAGATTCTGATGACTCTTACTGAAATTTAATTGGTATATACCTTAACCTTAAATAGAAGATTTGAAAGAAAAAATTTACTAATAACGTCGAAGGAGATACTAATCAACTGGGTGTAGTGAACAATATTCTAAACTTTTTATTCGAGCAATGTGACGTATATTTCAATGGGACTCTTGTCACACCTTCAGAGGACGATTATCATTATAGACGTTATCTGGAAAACGTCTTTAACTCTGGATCTGACGCTAGTAGAACACACTTGCGTAATGTTAGTTGGGAATTGGACACGGGAGATGATGTCAATAAGATCGATAGCACCAATCCAGGGTACATAAAGTGACAATAGTGGTTCAAGAATAGTGGCGAAGAGGAGTTGTATGGTAAATTACACGTGGACGTGTTTAATCAAAATCAGGCTGCTACTCAATGGCGGAGAAATTAATATTAGAGTAATCCTCTCGAAACCTGCTTTCTATCTAATAGGTGTTGAAGATGGGGTTTTGCGAATACTCGACGCAACGTTATACGTGCTGCATCAAGATATTAATCATTTGATATTAGTAGCGCATAGTAAAATGTTAGAACAAGAGAATACTAAATATCATTACATTTAAATTGAAGTAAAAACGTTCACTGTACCCTCAGGTGGTCGAACTTAAAGTATTGACAACGCATTCGTTGGACGAATACCTTACACTAACATTTGCAATCGCCAAAAATGATGCGTATGCAGGTGATGTGAATAAGAATCCATTTGCTCTCTCTCACTACTCACTCGAGAATTTTTCGCTCTTTGTGAATGGAGTTCAGATTCCTTCCGAGGGACTGGAATGCAATTTCAACAGCAAAAATATTGGGCACGAGCGTATGATATAATTTTCCCCAACAGTGGTATAAAACATCACGATAAGGAAAATCAGATCACGTATGATATATTTGGACACGGTTATTTTATGTTAGTATTCGATCTCACACCGGACGATTCAAGTAACGAGGACTATGTAAGTTTAGGGGATACAGGTGTAGTGAAAATAGAGGCGAGATTTAAAAAAAATTAGCTAAAACCGTGTCGTGCTTAGTCTTCGCTGAATATGATGCTACACTAGAATTTGATAAAAACAGGAAGATTATTACAAATTGTTACTCATGGATAGCGTTCAAATCGATAGACTATTACGTAATAGATTGGTTGAATTACTTCGCGGAGTGTATGCTTCTGCCAAGTTACCACACTCACCGAAAAATGGTACATTCGTAGTTAATTTAGATTCTGTCAGTTTTCCGGGATCTCATTGGGTAGCTATTTACATATACAATCAATTTGCATTATACTTCGATTCGTACGGATTAAGCTCCTTTGTTCCTAAAATTATAGATATGCTAAAGTCTTTCTACTGCATTTACAATCGCGTTCAGATACAAAGCTATCATTCCAACATTTGCGGGGATTATTGTTGCTTGCATGCAGTTAGTAAATCTTTAGGGAAAAGTTTAAACAAATTCCTCACCCAATTCAATCACATAATCCCACACCTCAATGACTGTCCCACCCTGGAGCTATTTCTACTCACCTTCGATGGAATGAAGAGCGACACGATGTCATTCCTGAGCCCAGTGTTGCTGTTCGAGAATAAATACAGCGCACAGAAAGAGGTGATTCTTAGAATATAATCAGTCGCAGAATGCAAATCGTCGTATCAGTGAGCTTTTTGAAGGAGGGCGTGACGGAACTTAAGGCCGTCGACGTCGATTCCAACCAATTTTTTCGGGGCAGTTTCAAGAAACATGGAAATCTCGTTACTGGGGACAAAAAGCACCGGTTTCAAGACACCCTGCACTGCGATGAGTCTTCCTTCGACAGTGGATTCATCACCCACGCGGAGCTTCTCCCCGCTTTGAAGGCCATCATTGAGGAAGCGACCGCTAGCTTCGCATTTAGCGAGACTGAGTGAGAATTTATCTCCGATCTAACTAATCGGACTTTCATCTCTTTTCAAAAAGAATACAAATGTCTCTCTTTCGAAAAATGCAACGTTATTGCTTATTGCATTTTCCTGCCTCAATCCCTGTCAAAAATTACGCAATAGCACGTGCGCATTGAGAGACGCGCATTCTCTCGCTCAATGGTTCTAGTATAACCGTCTCAAGGCCTAAGTTGATCCATGCCCGGATGATTGTTCCCCCACCCCTATTCCAACATAGTCCTCTTAAGCTATACAAAACCTTACTAAACATCAGTCGTCATGCTACCGTCGGAGAAAAAAGTACTACCGTCTCCACCTGTCAAGAGGAAGAGACCAGCTGGACACCATCCCAGTCCTGCTGCATCTCCACTTTTTAGTAATCTACTACTTCAATCGGTGTATTATTCAAACAGTGCAATGTCTAAGAGTGTGTATGTTGGTTACGATCCTGGCAGAGACTTTGAGTCCGTGGTGCAATTTAACCAAGTGAATACACAGATTGAATTTTTTCGCAAGCTGAATGGACTAACATTCTGAATTTGGAATAGACTGTGAATGTTTTTTTCTACAAAGGCGAAAAAGAACAATTAACTACTTCCAGCTTAGCCTATACAAATTTTTTTGGGAAGAGACATTTGTCCATTAAAAGGAGTTTAACGAAGAGTTCGTTTAACTCTAACGGTGACGAATGGTATGGTCTGATCAAATTCTCCAAGCTGATAAATCTCTTTCTCCGGAGACTTTCGGGCAGTCGTGATAAAGTTAGACAATTTCTCGCTACCTAGTTAGCTAATAATACGTGTAATTTAGATTAAGAAAGACTTGAAATTAGAGATGGTACTCATAACGTATGATTTACCTGGTAATCAAAAAGTATAACATAGTATTGCTCTGATTTTTCCAGCGTGTGAGTAAAAGACTTTTTGACCTCTGGCACGAAGTAAAATTCTGAAAGTCAAAAGGACTTTGATGTGCGTTTAACCTCTGGCATTGGGTTTTAATGCCTTGTAAGTTGGACAAAAATCGCGATGAGTGCCATTATCAAATTTCAATGATTCAATAATAATGACGGAAGTAATATTGTCAAGTATCTATTCATAATCAACGTTCAAAACAAATGTTGTAACACGTGGCTCTTTAAATCACCAACCCGGATATTATACGTGAAAGATTCCACTAGGTTGAGAAACAACTATCGAGGTTTGTCTGAATATTCTGGATATGTAGATTATTCGGTATTGGAGCGTATATTACATAATTGCACGAATCAATATAAATATCTGTTTACTAAAGGCGCACAAAAGGCATCTTACTTAACTAGTCTTCTTTCCAGAGGTATTTACGTAGCTAATCTTGAAATCTTTGGTTGTCCCTCGCTTAAGAAATTAACTACAGATGAGGGATGTTTAATTGACGCTCATTCTTAACGAAATTTACAATGTGCTAGAAAGAATTGTCATGTGCTAGCTAACTGGTGTAAAATAAATAAAATTTGTTAAAAATTAACGTGATTACCATAAAAAAGCTTTTTGCAATGAATGGATAATTTTTTTGTAAGTAGTCCTTTTCTGTTATGTATCATTACCATGTTTTTTTGTTCATTTATTCTACTGTTAGATTACATACATACAATTGTACTGAGAGTTATTTACTTGAGAATGGATATTTGAACATGAGTGCTACGAGTATGGATGGTCAATTATACGCGTTCAGAAGTGCAGTGCGGTTATTGCAAGAACAATACAAGATTTTTGGAGAAGGTGAATTGAACTGTGAGACGATATGTTTCGTGAACAATATTACCAACCAACACCTCCATGTGTTGTTGAGAATATGGTAAATATTATTGAGAACATAATATTTTTTGTAAACTTGCAGTTTCTCTTTTTTTCTCTGAAACCTATATATTAAAGGCAATATGAAAATAAAAGACAATACTACGTTTGTTACATTTCTTTACAAAGTAATCTCAGATGGTACAACATTGAGAATAAAGGTATAAAATTGAACCAATTCTTCTTTTTCCTCGTGTATTCGCTCATAGTTTATTCTTGATTTTGGTCTCGTTGTAAATGTCACTGGGCGCACACAATATAGTTTGTCACAGGTCAATCCGAGGCTCACATGGTTAGTTTTCGTTCCTTTTGATACACGAGCACCACCACCACGTTCCACCACTTCTGATCCTTTTGGTAAAGATAGCGTGAAAGCACCATCACTTGCTATGACGTCATCATAATATATTTCGTACACATTGCATACGATATATGTTTCTTGATTCATGGCTTTCTCCAACATTTCACCTGTGAGTTTCAACTGTTTCACTGTGGACACATTAAACCACTCAATAACTTTAGTAGATGGATTCCGGAAGCCAGAAAAGTTAATAGTCCGCCCCATGAGAGCAATCGTCTTATCCATATGTTTCACATAAACGTAGTATCTATTGCCGAACTTCAAATGTAGGATAAGATCGTAATTGTCACTGTTCTCCAGCAGCGATGAGGGTAGACACACTTCATACACACTGCTCACGTTTTCCTTCACTTTGCTGACGCGAGGCTGATGCGCACCACCCAGCTCTGCAGTTGTAGATAGTAGTATGTACCGCATCCTTACACCACGGTTATCGGCGAGGTCTGATGTGAAAATATTACCCCTATATTCTTTATAATTGTTCGATCGTTGGCAATAATTCAATCTCTTCTTCCTCCACAATTTTTCGTAGAGATATCTCAGGGGCGTGGCTAACTTTTATATCCACGTCAGTATTCGATAACTCCATTCTAATAAGTATCATCGATGTCTTATTAAAGCAATATGGGAAAGACTAGCTCGTGCGGATAAATCACGTTCTCTCTCCCATCGTGGATCGGAGGCTTGGATATAATAGAAGACATAACCTGTCCCACACTGTAGTAGTTGCATATATAGCTAAAAGATGTACTCGTTTGTTCTTTTATGCCCCTCAGCCATGAACGTATTAGAACAGTCTAAGCATTATGATCAAATCCTTAGGTTGACACGTGCATTTACTTGAAAGGGGATGATGTATTGCGTCTCAGAAGGTTGCGTCATGCGATCTTGAGGTGATTTACGTACCATGAATTCTAGGTAGTCTTGATGGGTGGGTGGCGTTGAATTCCCGCATTGAAGTTGACTGGGGGTTGGGTTCTCGGTAGTCTAGTGGGGTGGGGTTGGGTATTGGACGGGTGCTAAGTTTCGCGCCAGAACAGAGAAATCATATGTGCTCCCATAATAAGAAGATGCGATGAATTTCTGGTAACTTTGACGGTTAATTGGTATTAAGTGATTGCCACGTGATGTGGGGTGGGGTGAAATAACAAGATCAACGCCATCCCAGGATATCGATTTCAATACTACTGAAATCTCCAGAGTCAAGCTCATATATATTCATATGGCGTGATTTTAGGGAACAAACAATAGCGTTAAAAAATACAACAGTTTTCTGCCCCTAATTTATCATAATTTTTCAGTCTCAATTGTTCTCACTTCATTATCCTCCGTGGCGTATAGATAAACAGAATTAATAACTTTTTTAAAGGATATTCCAACTCTCCTCATTACACCTATCATATTTCCGTGCGACTGCTCCTCGCAAGAGCTCCTCAGCTGACTTCTTCCTCTGACAGCACTGAATGTTTAAAAAAACGCGTGGAGAGTAGAGATGAAATGCAATGAAAAGACACTTTCTTTTGCAGTTACCCAAAGGAGAAATAAACCCCAGTATCTGGTGATTATTTACACAAAACACACGAGGCTGTACCAAATGATATTTGAAATGAGGAAATAGCGGTTTGTAATAAATATATACCACGTGCCTAGTAGAGAAAAAATAAAATAGGTATATAAATTCTTTTGCAGCTTCCCGAAGGAGATATAAAACCCAAGTATCCGGTGATAATTTACATTCACCACGGAGGATGGTTTGCGATGTCCGGCCAAAGCAGCCTGACGAATCCACGGTACTTGATGGATGAGGACATCGTGTTCGTGGCATTCAACTACAGACTGGGAGCACTAGGTGAGCGGATTTATTCAATAAACCAATTATTAGAGGGAGATAAACAAAAAAAAACGGCCCCAGGGACGTTAAATTCGACATATCCGCGGCTCTATCCATATGAGTGTTCGCAGTCATTTTCGCCACAAGGTCACCATTATTGTGCGTAACTGAGCATTTACTGCCATAGCAGGGCTAAAAAAATCGGCGAACACTCGGCGCATGTCAATTCCAAATACAATTGCATTGAAAAATCAACAAAAATGTTGGAAAACCGTTGGTATACTAATGAAAAATACACACAAATAAGCCCAATAATGATGGACTAGTTTACGTAGCGAAGACCTGTATCAAAGGAAGAGTACAATCGATATTGAACAACCTTGGATAGGGCCGTCAAAGTCGACGGTGGTATTTGCGAGTCTTGGTGCCGTTAGTGGGTAAATTTAGACGGCGGTCTTTTCGCTGGCCAAGTCAAAAACATTTTTTTACCCCGACCAAGTACGGTAAATTGTATTATAAGGGATAATGAGATAAAGCAATTAATTTCTTCCAGAGAACAGTTAAAAATCATATTAGCTCCGAAGACGACTGGATAAAAAGATGGATGAGCAGTAATACTGGGTTATTTTTGTTCAGCATAAGGCAGTAAATGATATTTTTAAGTTCATTCATTCATTGTTCGTTTAGTTCAAATATTTGTTGACTGCAGCCCTCCATCCATCCTAACGTAATGCAGGCTCCCTTAAAACTTAAATAAGTTAAACATTACGATAAAACTCCGTTTAAAATTTGTAACTGTAGAGCTAAATATAAGGAATATAGTTATAACCCTCAATTTGCAAATTCCGCAAATACTTAAATCTTTGATTTTTTCCACTGCATAAACCAACAAATAACCGCGGACATATGCCGTAAGTGGGGCTCGCCCTGCGACGGAGGGTCGAGATAATCTTTTCCCGCGGACCGAGACCGAGGGTTAGGCGTCCGAGAGGAGAATTTTTATGGCTCAGAACCATTTAGACCTACTTGGGGCTAGCTAAGCGGCAACGACGTTTAAACACGTTGTTCCTACGTTTGCGTCGACTATTTTACGCCGTTTAAAAACATCGTTCGTAACCAAAGGGTTGATTATCAAACGGAAAGTCGTAAATAAGCGAATCTACCATTATTGTGAAAAAAGTTATAAAACATCTAAAACCTAAAAACTAGCAGAATTCAGACAAATATATCCGAAAATCTTTTTTTACTTCTTTTTAATATTCTTTTTCAGATTTCCTATATCTTTCACTTCTCATATCGGCTTCCCCGACAAACATCACTCTAATCGCTGCTAAACGGCCAAAAAAATGGACAGAATACCCATAAAAGAAATCATTTTTCTAATACAATTAAATTATGCAGGTTTTGTTGTTTGTTGGTTATTTCAATGCTAATAGTCTTTTATCTTCAAGGCGTGACTAATTTCTAGGAAGCATTAACATCTGAGATAATTTGATAAGACACATTTTTAATCCTCAAGGCTTCCTCAGCACGGGAGATTCGGAGATTCCCGGCAACAATGGACTCAAGGATCAGGTTCTGGCTCTCAAGTGGGTGCGAGACAACATTGAGAGCTTCGGAGGAAATCCGGATCTGGTGACGATCTACGGGTGCAGTGCCGGCGGGGCGGCCGTGCAGTACCACATGGCGTCCCCTAGATCATCAGGTGAATTCATCACTCATAGCCAGCCGATTTCACACAGTCTTTCCGTCCTCAGATATTTTGGCCAATAGTTTTGAAGAATCAATTATCTCTTTGCAAATATAAGATGACAAACTCAAAAATTTTGCAAAAATATAGCCTCCGGCATGAACCTTATACTAAATCACGAAATTTTCTGAGGAAGTTATCTAGACTTTTATAGTTTCATTAGTATTTTTATTTGGTTTATTCATTATTTATTAGAGTGGCTTCATCTAAAGGCTTTATTGAAGAAAATAATCTCAACAGAGCGTTGGAAACTCATGCATCTCTTCTTCCTCCAGGGATTATTAAGGTAGATTGAGAATGATAGTTCCCCCAGCCATAATGAGACATTATTCCAAGTATAAGTTTTAATTTCAGCAGTTGTAGGAAGCATGAATTAAATACTCCATTTTCCATTGTGCAATAACATATTTCAATATGAATGAAATTCCTAGTTATTAAATGAAGACATCTATGCCTATAACTTGGATCATGTTTTTACGCGGTACGTATAAAACTTCAACACAATGAACAGTTTTTTTGTGATCCCGAAAAAAATTATGCGGTGAGTATGTGATTCATTTTGAAAATTAATGGAGAAAACAAAAAAAACTACTCATAGTTACTTTTTTCACGAGATCTACTTTTAAGAAACTCCTCATTTATTAAATAAGGCCGCTCTGCAATGCATACACGCACACTTTCCCATGTAAAAGTGCTAATGATTTTCGACACAAATCTCTGAAAGTATATCGGTAATGGACTAATATTCTGGTGTCATTGGGAGGGCGAAATATTTTTCTTTAAAATAAGACCAAACTCGTTGACTTTTAGGTTAAACGATATGTCGCTCAAACCCCTTAAGCACAGAAAGCAGCCGAAAGGAGATTCAGATGTTACTTCTCGATATTTCTGTTTGTAGGACACTTTGTCTGTAGAGTAACTTCATCGCGAGGCATTACGTTAGAATATCGTCATAAAAACCTTTGGAAGCTTCGGTGCCTCATTTTTCTCAAGATTATTTTGAGTGAGGACAAGAGTAGTATTCGTTTCTGTGTTCTGGTGCAAAATTTGCATAAATAGGTAATTAACACTCCACCCCACCACTCGTCACCTGGAACTCGTTCAATACCCCACCCACCGTCAAGGCCATTAGGATTTTTTTAAATACAGTATAGTACATTTATAAACCTTAACTGAGGGAGAAAATCATGTTTTCAGTAACAGCTATCACCAAAAACAATTACTTATCACATTAAATAATGAGCTATGTGATAAAAAAGGACACCAGATGATAAATAAGATAATTTTAAGTACTAAAGGTCCACTTCACTTTTTCAATACGAGCAACAGAAACTGAGATATTTAAGTTCAAAGAAAAGGAGTGTGGTTATCATCTCTCTCAGAATAGGAACTGACATACGATGGATTATACTCTCCTTTTTACACTTTATTTCGCTGCCTTTTAAATCTCATTCGAAATTTGACATTTAAAGCGGAGATTGATAGAAGGGCTAAACCCAAACTCCCTTTCACCATACATAAACCACCTTTCACTAGTACTTAAAATTATTTTCTTTACCATCTGGTGTCCTTTATTTATCATATATCTCATAATTAAATTAGATAAGTAATTGTTTTTGGTGATATCTGTTACTAAAAACATGATTTTTCCCTCAATTAAAATTTAAATTTTGCGCCAGAACACAGAAGCCAATACTACTGACAATGAGCAGCTAAAATCAGGTTGAAAGAAAAATTCCCTCGCAAATTAATAATTATTTATGTCGTTCCAAATTTCACAGGCCTATTCCACAGGGTAATATCTTCCAGTGGATCAGCTCTATCGCCTTGGGTAAATTCAAGGGATCCGATGACGAACGCAAGGAGGCAGGCTAAACTCCTGAACTGCCCAAATGCCGAGGGTGCAACGTCAAAACAAATTGCAGATTGTCTGCGAAGTAAAGACGCTGAAGAAATTGCCATGTCACTTCATGACATGAGGGTGAGTGATAGCTTTATTTTGATGAATTTTATTCAAACGGTGAAAAAAATCAACGTTATTTTTTTATAAAAAATTTTTACAGCTATGAATTTTTCCTATTAATTTTTTGTTAGTATTGCTCAAGTTTGGGCAATTATTTTTGTCAGTATTTTTTGGATAGTTCTTCTTTTTCATGGAATTATATAGTCTGGGAAAACTATGTTTTATGTAGCATTTTCCGAACTGTATCTTTATTATTTTTTCCCTGCCAATTACTTAGCGGTAATAAGACCTTAAACTGATTTCACAATACTGCAATGTTATCGCGCTTCCGTCAAGACATGAAGTCATTATACATTAATGAAAGATTTATTTTTTTACCTCCAAAATATTTTTTTGAAAAAACAACGTTGGGCGTTGAACGCAATGAAACTAGGCGATCCAGGAGATATGTTCTTATATTGGGGTTGTCATTTCTTGGATATGGCAGGGATAGGCAGATATATGAAATTAAAAACAAATTTATAATAGGATATCCGGCGTCATATATTTCAAGACTATTGCATAATCCTCATAAATAAAGGTTCTATTGACCATGTTCATATATATTCGTATTTAATTTATTGCAATTATAATGAACTGTATATCAGTTTGTTCAGATTAGTCATGCCATTCAAGGACACATTTGGTTTATTAAGCCAAGTATGACATCAAATGAGACCATTATGATCCTTTTTTTGGATATTACTAGAAATATTTTTTAAAAAATTCTTCATACTCATGAACTCTGTGCATTTGTTTCACAGATGACTCAACACATTGAAGTCTTTCGCCATTTTGGCGTAGATGTTTGGTTATTCCACAATAAATCTGATGCTTAACAAGTATCAAGACCTTCCTTTGTCCCATGTTTAATAGACATCCACATAAAATGAATACAACTGTGATTAGAAGCGATTGTAACTAAGTAATGAACTCACATATTTCAAAGAGATCTGACATTATAACTTGTTTAGCTGAACGCTTTCCTCCTCTCAACGCAGTGCGGAAGAGTCAGTCTCCAATTTAAAAATCTGTGTACCCCGCGAGAGACATAAGCAAATACTGAGTTGAGAAAATCCTTGTGAGGATCGTTCGCAGCCCGCTCTGTGTTTTTTTTCTCGTTGGGTTAAGGAGGGGTAAAGTAACTTATATTCTGGAATACTTAGCATGATTATCATGCAAAATGAAAAAAGCTTACCTAAGACCGACAATTTTCCACACGTTTCCTGCTTAACATAAATGGATGCCGCTCATATTATACTATTCCATGATGACAGCAAAACTTACTCAAAAATATGTTTAATTGTCATACTGGGAGTCATAAATGAGTGAATCTCCCATTTCCGTAGAAAAAATTCTAAAATATCTAAAACTTAAAAACCAGTAGAATTCAAACAAATGTATCCCAAAATCTTCTTTTAATACCTTTTTTAATTTCTTTTTCAGATTCCCTATATTTTCAACTCCTTAACCAGCTTTTCCAACAAACATTACTTCTAATAGCCACTAAAATGCCAGAAAAATGGACAGAATACGCATAAATTAAATTCTTTTTCGAATACAATTTAATTATACAGGTTTTTGTTGGTTTGATGGATATTTCAATGCTAATAGTCTTCTATCTTTAAGGTGTGACAAACGTCTAGGAAAAATTAACATTTGAGATAATTTGCAAAGATAGCTGCATGGTTTCTGTGTATATCTTATACGGGGTTTATGAGTGCGATCAACGGCGAGTTCATTTTCAAATTTCAATATATCTGGCTCGACATTGAAAATCCTGGAATTTTTCATATAGGTATATTTGATACACGCCCATCATTGGTTGTTCAATCCTAAGATTAGTTAACTGCAACCCTCCATCCTTACCTATCAAATGCCAATTCCCTTAACTACTGGTATCCCGTCCTATGTACCTTCCTCTTTATTTGGTCCATGAACTTATTGCAGGGTCTTCCTCTGGGGACTTTTCCTTTTATTGTACCTTCAGTTACATTCTTCACAAACCCATTATGTCTTAGTCCATCACGTACTTCTTTTCTGAATTGTGCTACATATGGTCCTTTCCCCTTCTACTCTTCTGTAAACCTCTTCATTTCTTATTTCGACCGTCCATTTTATCTTCAGCATCCTTCTCTAGCACCAGGTTTCGAAGGGTTCTTGTCTTTTCTGGTCAGCTTTTCCTGGCCCATGCTTAAGAGTGCTAAGCTCCACACGAATGTTTTCACACACGTTTCCGGATTTTTAGTCCTACTTTCTTCTAGCAAAATAGTTTTTTTTCCCACGAACGTGTTACTAGCTTGGTTTCGGGGCCATCGGGTACCCGTTTAATAGCGTAAGAGTTAACAACTATCTCAAAAAAACTGCAAGAATTACGCAGTATGAGTGAAAACCGCTTCAGAATAACTGAATGCCTGTATGAAACAGTGGCGATACGCGGACGAGCGTCGTGTGGTGCCATGCGGTAAGCGTATGATCCAAACGGACACAAAACATTCAATTGGCGGTACCATTCATTGGTGGCGAAGGCGAGGGGCTCTCGGGTACCCGTTTAATGGCGTAAGGGTTATAACTACACATGTCAAAAATACTGCAAACTTTTCGCGGTATGAGTGGCAAGCTTCAGAATAAAAGTCTGTCTGCATGAAACAGCCTAACCTGGTCGAGAGTCCTGTTGCGCCATGTGGTTAGCATATGATGTAAATGGACACAAAACATTCCATCGGCGGTATAGGAAGACGCAGGTGGCTGGCTTGGGCTATTTTCCACTTGATGTCCGTTGTAATTTTTCTGTCCCACGTGATGGTACTTCTGAGATAGGTGAAGGAATAATGATCTGCTATGCGTAAAAGAATGAAAAGAAAACGAAATAAAGCGGTTCAGCCGTTTGTCTACAGCAGTAGCATCCCGGGCTCTCCAACGCGGACATTGGCTCCCATTCCCGGACCTTAACAACGTTCATTCGTGGTGCCAGGAGTGGAGGATAATTAAATATCAGTAAATGCATCACCGTTCACTTCCAGCAAAATCCATCACACAAAGGTCATACCCATACCGTGGGTGGAGTAAACATAAAACCTTCAGGTACATTAAAATATCTAGGAATTACCTTAACTTCTGATGTATCGTGGGGAACACACATACCTCGGATGAAAAAGTGAAAGAGAGATGCTACTTCGCTCTGGTTAGACCACACCTAGCGTACGCCGAGAGCATTTGGAACCGTGTTCATAAAAATTTCAATAAAAATAATAATAAAATACAAAGAAAAGCTGCACGCTTCGTTAAAAACTGCTATGAGGTAACATATAGTGTCTCATAACTTTTATAGGGATTAAGGTGGGAGCCTCTAGAGACACGTAGACTACACGCTAGGCTTAGGTTGCTGGATAAATTCAGAACTGGCGTGTTTCAGAGCGACACAGAGTAGTATGTAGATGTGGATATAGATTCCTGTATAATTCTATGCTCTCAATTCCTCATGTTTCTATTTCGTCATGAATTTCTTCTCGTTTCTGATTTCATGGTTATGTCACGATTTCATCGTGCCGCAGGAGTCGCAGTACGACCCTCAGATCATTTTCGCCCCGATCATCGAAGCAGAAGGAAGCTCGGATCAGCCCTTCCTCACAGAGGACCTGGATCTGCTCTTCCAAACGGGAAACTTCAATCAAGTGCCGTTTATGATTGGTACCACCAACAACGAATGGCTGCGCGCTGCGAGAGGTAGGCATCTGCAAAGCGTAGCAAAATGCGAAGATTTTTATTTTTCCGAATTGGCAATCCGGAAATTCAGTACCTCTGAACCATCACGCCTTTAGGCAAAAAACATTCTTCAGAATAGCTCAGTTTAGCATATGCATACTTTCTTCTAAACGTGGAATAATACTGTTTGTTATTTAAAACATCCGGTGGGGCAGCGTTTTGTTTATTCGCTTGAATAAACACAACTGCTGGTTCACAGTTTATGGTATAATCATCTCTTGTTTTCACATTTTTTATGTTTTATGCAGTTTTAAGTTGATAATTATTGTCGTTAGATGTAATGATGACTATGAAATACGCAGGACACTGCCGCTTGAACGGAAGGGATGTTCCAACCGCTCTCGATGGCTGCTCCATCTCGACTAAATATTGAAAGCCGAAAAATGCTATCAATAAAGTACGGAAACAGGACTGAGGGGAATAAGTATAAACGGAGAAGAAGTAAATATGCTCCGCTTCGCAGATGATATTGCAGTCATAACTGGAAATCGCGACAATCTTCAAAGGTCATGCGTAATGGACCAAGTTCAACAAGAATGCAACTTGAAAATCAGTAAGACGAAGAAAAAATGCTACTATGCGGAAGAGAGAAGATGAATGGGACGAAAGAAGCACAACGGACATTAAGCGGAGAATAACCCAAGGTAAGAAAGCGTTCATGGGGAAAAGACTACTGCTGTGCTCAAAGAACATAGAGCTACAAACCAGGAGACATTATGTGAAAACCTTTGAGTGGAGCGTGGCACTCTGTGGATTGGAAGCATGGACCATTTCAAAAGCTGACCGGAAGAGACTAAAAACCTTCGAAACCTGGTGGTGGAGGAGGGTGCTGAAGATTAAATGAACGGAAAAATGAGAAATTATGAAGTGTTCAGAAGGGTAGAAGAGAAAAGGACCGTACAGAACAATATACAGAAAAGAAGAACGGCATGGATTGGACACATTTTAAGACAAAATGAGTTTGTTAGGAACATAAATGAAGGTAAAATACCAACCAAATAAATAGAAAAGTAAATTAAAAAGAAAAGGAAGAGATACCAGGAGGTAAGGGAACTAGCATTGAGGCCGTTTTACACGATGAATGATCGAGCGCAAGGTCATTGGAATGATCATGCGAATGAATTTCATTCGCATGATCGCTTGAAACGTCTGCGTTACACGGAGAATGAATTCGGCGAATTTTCGGCGCAGAGACGATGCGCAGAGGTGCGACTATCGATAGTAGGTACATATCAAATCGCGCAGTATTTCCGACCAGCTGCTTTGTTTACCAGCGTCTGTTTGTGTTGGTCGAAGTGGGTCGAAGTTTGTGTTGTGGCGAAGTTTCCTCCAGCTTCTTTGAAATGCTGCCGCGAAATATTCCATCTTTGAAAGACAACTAGTTTCATGACTTTGGCGATAACTTTCAATTTTCAAGCATTTTCATTTCCCTATAAATATAATTAAATATCATCGGACGTGACGGAAAGCCAATATTTTCATTTAATAGTGACAACCAAATGTGGTTGTTTAACCCCTGATTTTTTTCTGAAGATAGGCAACATAACAGCCAGCTTCACGCAGCCAAAATTAACTCCTCAAAATCTGCCCTCCGAGAAAACAAGATTCAACAAATAATTTCACCTTGTACTCCAAGATTAGGTGTTCGCTTAACATTTCATACTTCTAAAATTGCAAATTAAACAAAATATCGATGCAATCTAGAAGAAAAACGACGTTTTTATTCATTAAAAATCTCATATGGTTTTACCGAATGACCCACCCTAGAGAATTGATGTGTGTGAATTTGCGTTATCTCAAAACACATATTAATTATTTGAGTGATCATTTGGATTAATGTGCTTCCAAATTTGTTATATATGATCTTAAAATTCCGAGGTGGTGGCAGTGGACAAGATGGACGCCGCGCGCTAATTTCTTTCAAGGAAGCATTCAAGCAAATTAGAACATGCTCTAATTTCATTCGCATGATCACGCGAATGACGGAAAATTCGCCGAATTTTCCGTTTTACACGGTGAATGATGTTCATTCGCATGATCATTCGAATGACCTTGCGCACGATCATTCATCGTGTAAAACGTCCTTTAGATAGGGAAGGGTAGAGGGCTGCGGCCAACCAATCTTAGGATTGAACGACCAATGCATGAATGAAGGTACAGGAGCGCCCAAAGGTTTCGGGAAAGGAATAGGGGAATAAATATCAGCGACGCATGGGTAGGAATCAATTTCAGCCTTGAGGCTATTATAGTGGAACCACTGAGCGAGTGAGTGTGCATTAGGCCGGCCCTTATTTTTCAGAATTGAGAAAAGTTATGTTTTCCTAGTCTCAAAATGATCCAAATAAGGTTTATATACACGTGCTAAAATTTGGTTACTTTAAAATAACGAGAACCCGTGCCCCAAGGGCCCTAAGTACTGAGGACCTTCAATTGAGTTTTTTGGGGCTGAAAAATCAAAATCACTATCCTTATAAAAAACGTGAAAGTAAAGACCTTTAGGCCCGAATTTCTGTTTGTTTTGACCTATCTCTAAGCGTTTACGAGATATGGTCCGTCGTAATGCGATCCACCCTCCAGGGCGCTACCCCGCACCGCGGCGCCGCTGAGGTACGGCCCGCACCACTTGCTAGAGACTTCCCCTCCACCCCCTCCCCGCCCTCGGCAAAGTCTTTTCTCCTGCTGGCAAGATATGCATTCAAGTGGTACAGACTTGAACAGGTTGCTCCTCTTGTGACATGATTAATATTGTTAAAGCCTACAATGTCACTTTTCACCCTTCAACGCCGTCCTACGTGCTTGGTACCGACCCCTTTAACCTTACTTTTTTGCCGCCATACGGAGCCATTTACTGTTCCTTCTCCGTGGAGATAAATGTTCGCACTGTAAGTTCAAGGAGGAACTAGCTCAACTCTTTTCTAATAGCGTAAAGAGTTGTGGTTCCTCCGAACACAGCTTCTAATGCTGGTAATAGTTCAGTGTGAGAGATGAATCCATACTCGATCGAGTCTCATCGCGGCGTAGGGGATGGTGAAACCACAACCTTTTCCTTCCGGCAATGAGGTTTCCGTGCCTCCGGAAACTCCCTCAGATAATGCCGTTGAAGTCTAGGTCCACAGCCCCAATCTCAGTAACTCCCCCAATTAAAAAGCATCTGCATCTTTTTTCTTTTGCAAGCGCAGAGGGACGATGGAACTACTCCATGTTAGTGTTGAAAAATAAATGCAGCAAATGCGTTCATCCTTCTGAGCAAAATTGCTACACATTGGGGGTATAGGAGTGACGTATAAATACTAAGTATAGTTGAGATTAAACGACATATTGTAGACTGAAACACTACTAACGTTTTCCATTCATTTTCATCGCCATGAAGGATACAAATTCATCCACGCATTTCATGCATCAATAAAACACTGCAATTATAAACATATAATGCTCAACTTTATTTCATTGTAGGTACGGTAAACGATGAAAGAGCGCTTGAAGATTTTTCTCAAAATTTTGAGAAAATTATACCCACCATATTTAACTACGAGAAGGGAACACCTTTATCCCTGGAGAAGAGCCGAAAGCTAAAGGAATTTTACTTCCCAGAGGGCATCACCAATGACTCACTGCAGCCGATAACTGACGTAAGTCATTAGAATAGCAAAAACCATTGTGTGATGTGTTGGGAGACCGTTAAAGTTACCTAAATGTGAGGCCCACCGATACGCTTCTAACTTCAATGAGATTTGATTAACAGTAGCAATGTAAAATGGCGATTTATTTCGACCAATATTATACAAATAATTTATCACGTATGAGTTAAAGGGATATTGGAATGAAAGATAATGAAAGGAGTATCGTGATACAAATCTATTATAATTAATTAGAGGTCTTGCGATACATCTTCATAAGTCAAAGTGATGTTTACTATACGGATAGATACTATACGGATTTGTATTAGATATTGTGAAAGTTCAGGTAGTAGAAAAAATCGGAAAAAAATTCATTATAAATTATTTATAGACGTTCAATTTACCTATTTCCACAATCCATTGAAAAAACAAAATATGCCAAACGACCGCATTTATATTTTAATTACTTATATAAATATTATATAAGCCGACAATATCAACTGGCAGTAGTTGTTTTACATAAATCGAGGTAATTCATGTGACTAATCGAGTTGTTTCAATCAAAAATGTGAATAAAATGCCGACGTTAGCAACAAACCTCATGTAAATCGCTCCATTCAGTCAGAGAACCCGTTTTGCTAGCTAGTGCAAGCCGGGTGCTCGTCGGTGGGGAATCCCATAGTTTTAAACAAGTCTCTTGTCGTTCAAGGTTATCAACAAGTCTCAACTCGCTCAAGGATATCAGCTTAAACGACTCATCCAAAGTTATCATTGTCACCAGGGAATCTGTTTTGTCACACACCACTCTTGAGGGTTCTTTTGATATAAGACCACCACCGCCATCACGTTCCACCATTTCTGATCCTTTCGGTAAAGATAGAGTGGTAGGACCATCACTCGCTATGATGCCATCATGATATATTTCGTGCACATTGCATACGATAGATAATAATAATAATAAAAATAATAATAAATTTATTTAAATATAGTTTACACGCTGTAATTTCCCTTTGGATGGGTCACAATAAATTTACAACAACAAGGAATATTTGTACTTATTTTTGGTCATAAATCATTCATAAATATAATAATCACAAATAAAAATATATATTTACCTTCAAACAAAGATTACTTTTTTATATTATAATATAATAATAATTTAATTCCTTTTCAGGAATTACAGAGTGGTAGTACCATAGATAGCCCCTAAGGAATAACCTGTGTTGGGGCTACTGACAAATAAATAAACCATGCAAAAACGATAGCAAAAAACAAAATGGTTTACAATTTTCGATAAAACGTTTACAATACAGTGAAGAAACTAATTCAAAATAGAAAAGACTCAGAGATATACATAATTAAATAGTGGTTACAAAAAAGAGACACATAAATACAAGATCGGGCGAACTTACTTCAACAATGATATTACAATATCACTTAATTCATTACATTTAATTCGATAAATATTTCATGTCAATTACGAAACAAAATCTCGATATTTTTTATAAGTAATAACCAAGTTTTTACTTTCTTAAGAAATTTTCTTACGTTTTTTTCTTCCTTAATGTGGTTTGGAAGGACGTTAAATATTTTTCGGGATATATACACAAAGCATCTTTGAAACAAAGTCAAATTAGGCTTGGGTAGAGAAATCTTATTTCTTTCTCGCAAGGTCAGGACTTGAGTCCTGGGTAACAGATTTGCTTCGTCGCCACTTCTTAGATAGAAATTCTTTAACACTTTATAAAAATACATATACCTGATAGGCAATATGTTCAGTTCTAAAAAGAGTGGGAATGCATGAGAGAAACGGTTTTTGTGCATTATCACACGCTTCTTCTTCTTGATTCTTGCTTGCTTGATGCTTCTTGATTCTTGGCTTTCTACAACATTTTATCTGTGAGTTTCAACTGTTTCACTTTGGGCACGTTAAACCGCGCAATAAGTTGTCTTACAATTTCTAAAATCGGAAAAGTTAATACTCCGCCCCACGAGAGCAATCATTATCCACATGTTTAATTTCAATGTAGTATCTATTATTGAACTCCATATGTAGAATAAGATCGTTTTGATCATTGTTCTCCAGCAGTGGGGCGGGTAGAAACTCCTCGTACACACTTGAAACCTTCTCATTCACTTTACGAACACGAGGCTGATGGGTACCACCGAGAAAAGCAGATGTGGATAGCAGAGAATGTGTGTGCTCTGATTGTTCAGGAACTACTGGACGGTGAGTGAGAGATAATCGCGTTAATTTTCGAGAGTTTTTCTCGTACTTTTAGTATACAGGTGTATGATTGGATGAAAGAACCTCTCCCATGATTCGTTATTTTGTATTCCACTATCGATTTCTCTAATGAACATACTTCTAGTGGTTCGTGGCGGGGTCAAGAGGAGAGAAATACATATTCTCCAGGCGCTTGTGCGCCACCACTTACGACTGCGAAGCAGGGATTGTGCATCGAATAGGCGATACATCCTTCTTTTGTAGTAATGGTATTGTCCACTTCGTGATCACCTACTTCGCACGTATTTACTTCGATAGTGTTCAGCTTTTTCATCAACGTATTATCACTGTAAGCAGCTAAGGGCTCTTCAAACGATGGTATCTTCGAACGTTGGACCATTTTCCGGTACAATATGTACCGGAAAAAATAATACTCTGTCCGACTAGGTTGATTTTCCCGTACATGTGTTTCACTTGAATAACGTAACTCTTATCAAAGTTCAAATACAATGTAATTTTATTTGTTACCATCACTTTCAAGCAGGTTCGTGGGGAGTAGTACTTCAAACATGTTATGTTTGCGATCAACTTCGATTACATGTACCCCACCGAGTTCGGCAGTTGCGATTAGAGTAGGCTGCGCTCTATAAATGTTGATAGATGGGATCCTTATTTAAGACTAGTTCACCCTCGCGGATACACATTCGGGTGACACACTGTTGAAGCTTGTTAAAGTATAACCTGAAACGAGTCGTTTAAGCTGATATCCTTGAGCGAGTCGTTAAGAATGCTAACCTTGAATGAGTCTGAAGAAATTGCCATGAGAAAACTTCGGCCTGGACCGTGAATCGAACCACGGACCCTAGGTGTGCCGGACCAATGCGCAGACCACTACGCTATCCGGGCTTCCTAATTCCCATGGCGATTTTTGGTGGATACAAGGCAACTAGATCTTAGGCCTTTGCGGTCCATCAAAGATGGCAACGCAAGGGAGAAGAGGACTTCAAAGAAGCCACAATCAAGAGTCAGTATCCTTCACCAGCACTTATGCCGTGCTTAGCCATTTGAATTCAAACATAGCGGGTGAATTTTTTTTGAGTGAGTCGTTAAAAAATGCTAAATTTTTATGAGTTGTTTAAGCTGATATCCTTGAACGAGTCGTTTAAGCTGATATCCTTGAGCGAGTAGAGACTTGTTTAAAACTATGGGATTCCCCACCGAAGTGCACCCGGCTTGCACTAGCCAGCAAAACGGGTTCCCTGACTGAATGGAGCGATTTATACTAGGTTTGTTGCTAACTTCGGCATTTTGTTAACATTTTTGAATGCAACAACTCAATTAGTCACAGGAATTACCTCTATTTATCATTCCTTTTGCGTGGGTTGGGTGGGGTTGATTTGGTTTGATGAGTTGTTTTTCATTCAGGGTGCGTTGAGCTTTGTTGTTTTAATTGGATTTTTGTTCAATTTTTGACTGGTCCAGAACGGTAAAACAACTACTACCAGGTGATATTGTCGGTTTATTCAATATTTAAAAAAATAATTAAAATATAAATGCGGTCGTTTGGCATATTTTGTTTATTCAATGGATTGTGGAAATAGGTAAATTGAACGTCTATAAATAATTTATAATGAATTTTTTTTCCGATTTTTTCTACTACCTGAAATATCACAATATCTAATACAAATCTGTATAGTATCTATCCGTATAGTAAACATCACTTTGACTTATGAAAATGTATTGTAAGGCCTCTAATAATTATAATAGATTTGTATCGAAATGTACTCCTTTCATTATCTTTCATTCCAAACTTTTTGCATTGTTACTATTAATCAAATCTCATTGAAGTTAGTAGCGTATCGGTGGGTCTCCTATTTAGGTGAGTTTAACGATCAACACTAGAACGTACAACAGAAAAATACTCTATATTTTACACGTTTGTAACGTTTTTGTTGGGAAATGTTTTTTGGTTAATGTTTGTGAGACAGATCCATCGATTGTCTCCATAACTAGCTTCCTAAGCATTCCATACATATAATTAATGCCTCATTTTAAACCGTGAACTTTGTATTTTTTGGCTAGTCTCTTTCTTTACGCACTTTTCCAATTATAGCTTTCTTAACCGTTTGAATGTCATGATACTCTCACATATTTCAACTGCGCTTCATGCCATCTTTCCGAGTTTCAACACAATCCACCAGAAGGATACCTCATTATTTCACTTCTTATATACATTTTTGCATTCATAATTATATTCTATAACAGCAGCTAGCTGGGTCGTTACGGAGGGGCGGATTGGGTAACGGGGAGCGGAAGGGTGTTTTTTTGCTTAGATAATTTTCACATCACTCTCGTCATAGCACCCTTTGGAATATCCAAAAAAAATGTCGCATATTGGGGGTATAATACTTTAAAGCTAAGATATGAAATTTACACTACTACCCCGCCATCTGATGTCCAATTTCATGGACCACCCGAAAGTTCAAGATGGCCGCCTCAGAAATCCACGTTTCCGCAAGGTAACACCTTCTAATATCCGTCATTTTTAAGATAGGTCAGAATTTTGTTTGCCAAAAAAATTAGCATATTGTGCACATTGCTTCTTCTTATTTTAGTCAATAAAGCGCGATATTTAAGAGTGTAAAAAAATGTTAATCGATGGATCTGTCTCACGAACCTTTAATTCCCTTAGTAATTATTTCCCTTAGTAGCCTGAAATTTCAAGATGGAAATAATGACGAGCAACAATTGGCCAGGGTTTAGCAATCGTTAAGCAAGGATCCACGTGTAATTTCTAAAGACCTAGGCCAAAATGCAGACGTGATGGGTAAATGTATTGTTTCACTTCAGCAATTCGAACTTAATTTTGTTTAGTAATTTTTGTATAGTAATTTGGTTTAATGACATGTTTTGTGATGAGATTCATCTCTCCACAGCTCTACACGGATGGCATCTTCTTGTATGGAGCAGATCGCTCCGCTAAACTTGCCTCCTCAGGGAGTTTACCGCCTGTGTATTACTACCAGTATGTGTACCGGGGTCGCTTCGGAAATATGCCCAATGATACCGGGACGGAAAAACCAGCAGGTAAGATACGAAGGGAGAGATGGCATTAAATAAGTTTCAGCCCTTAGATATCATCCGTTGGCTTGCAATGTTAACCCGGTCATAAATATGTTTCTTGAGCTTCTCACATATTTTGATTTAATTATTTAAGATATTTAAACATATTACACCGGGAAAATCTTAAATCTATATCACTATTCACCCGGTCATTTGCTTTCGTCCCAAGCTTTTCGTTTGTACTTTTCAGCGATCAGACAAATAACAGGAAGGCTTTTCCACGGTTGCCGTCATCTTTGGCGAAAGTATTCTCTTAAACGCTCGACTTATGAGTAATTCCAACATTTAGTTGGTTCCCTCGAGAAAGGACATGAATTTCATTTCAATTGTATTACAGCAACTTATACATCTCTTCTCTAATTTCTATATACAATTAATATCGTAACTTATAGAAAAAAATAGGTCCTAAATTTCATATGAAGAAGAAAATTCGGCTTAAATCCATTTACTGGGGCCGCATATAATTTTACCTGCTCTTGAGTCCCCGTGGAAGGGTCGACCCTCATTTAGTTGGACCCCAACTCAAAAGCCAAACCTCGGCGTGGATCCCTCACCGCGGGTGGGTAATGGCACCTACTGACCAGCCACACTATAGTTTATAACGTTTAAAAGTTAACAACGAATCCGAATATTATATTCTTTTTGTATTGCACTAATCACGCTGGCGAAAATGGTTTTTTTAACCGCTGTGATACGATAAATATTAACCATTTTACGTGCTCTGAAAAATCAAACCGCATAAACGTATGTAACCACGTAACTTAAGGAATAATCCTGCAGTTCTTTGGGAAAAATCAAACAGCTAAAACTTTTACTCTATATCTTCTATGTTTTTCATCGGAATCGTTCAAGAAATGTCAATGTCATATGAATGTAAGAGTTAATAGCTCTCTTCCGTGATAGTTATCGGCATTCAGCAACATACGATATAAGACGTTTAACGTGTCAGTTGCGCGTAGAGCGACATATGTATGACATTGGCTGTGTTTTTGCGCGTACATCAAGAACAAGCGGCTGTGACTTCTAAAACTTCCATGTTTGCCATATGAGTTTTGTAATAAATACTAAAAATTGTGCGTTCATATATTATTTAATAGTTAACTTCTTGGTTTTTTATGGGAATTGAGCCATAGATATGAGACGTTTCTTGTGTCCCTTGCGTGTAAGTCAAGAACAAAAGGCTAAGACTTCTATAAGTACCTTCCAAGTTGTCCATCAAAGCTGCGAAAAAATATGAACAATTTTTTCGTAAGTATAATATTGAATACATGAGGACCCCAGAAGTCAAGGGGCCTAGGTAACAAAATCGTTGTTTAGAGAAAACTTAAGTCAAAGTTGAAAATGTTTGGTACAACCCACTAAGTAGTTAAGAAGCATTATCCTAGATAGCATCACCTGTCAAGAAAATCACTTGGATCCCTTTACCACCTAAAAGATTTATGTTTTCACATCCCATTCCTGTACCTAACTTATTTTTTTTAATGTCACTTAGAACCCTTGACTTCTGGGGTCCACAAAAAGGGAACTTTCTTCGGGAAGTTCAAATTCAGGAGCGAGGTCGTGATGGCAGTTTCCGTTGGTTGGATACTGAAATATCCAACCTCTATGATTGCAAGGGAATTGGGTCTCAATCTGAAGACAGTGGCGCACTTGCTCTCCTCCTACAGGGAGCTGATTGCCGCATGGTTGCTGAAAAGTGGCCAAAAATGAGGAAGTGTGTGCCACACAGTAGAAATTGAAGATGCCTTTGGAAAACAAAATACAAACAAATACAACAATTTGTTGGGTGTGAGTCAGACGATCCTCTGGGTGAACAAAATTATTGAGAGAATGGTTCACCGTTTTTGGTGATAGCCAACTCATATAATCTTCCATATCCCCTCCATTGGTCGGCGTTGATTGTAGTGCGCTTCTCCACATACCTCAGGATGACTGCTTGTAGCGTCTCTCGATCTCGCTTCTTTACAACACAAAGAAACATGCCCTTGGTTGAGCGGTCAATGCCGCCAGCAACCCACCTCGTTCTCCTCAGGCGCCCCCGATTGTATTTTCGTTTTTCAAAGGCATCTTCAATTTCTACTGTGTGGCCCACACTACCTAATTTTTGGCCACTTTTCAGCAACCATGCGGCAATCAGCTCCCTGTAGGAGGAGAGCAAGTGCGCCACTGTCTTCAGATTGAGACCCAAATCCCTTGCAATCACAGAGGTTGGATATTTCAGTATCCAACCAACGGAAACTGCCATCACGACCTCGCTCCTGGATTTGAACCTCCCGAAGAAAGTTCCCTTTTTGAAGGAGACATGCTTCCTACAGGTCCTCACCCCGCACCTGTTAACTAGCTTCTCCCTCCGCTCCTCTCGAGTTCAGTCCTCTCGAGCTACCGCAAACAGAATTTCGTGTTGCGGGTATGATTCCCAACGATAAGAGAAAGTGCATTATTCTCACGTTGGAAATGTGCTGCATGAATGCGGCCATGCTTCTTAGAAAATCCATCGTCTTCCTGTCCTTGCTGATCTGCATGTGAGGAATGGTGTTATCTACCCTTGCTTGTATATGAATTATCTTCCCAACATGGAGCAAGTTCCACGAATGTGTGTTCATATTCCTGTATGTTCCACGAAATCAGTACTACAAAGCATCGACATTCTCAAGAGCATGAAAGACACCGTTAATCGATATGCTTATGGAGATTTTTTTGAAATTGTCGAAGTATGGAAATCCTGTACAAAAAAGACCCTTAAGGGTCATCAGCTGTTGATGCGAACGTACGAGACGCTTTGTTGGGAATCCGAGGCGAGCTGGTCTCCCGCCGAGTTCCTTACCCACTACGCCGAGCGTCCAGCCACGTCGCCTTCACCCATCAATGGGGACAATTTTCGTGCCCTGGGGAAGGGTTTTCACTTTCTTATTTTATGGAGGACAGCTATAAACCATCTTGCGCTGTAGGGTTAGTAGGTTTCTCCAACAACGGTTATCAATCAGCTACCGATTTTAAACGATGAGTCGTGGAAAGACCATGTACGCTACATCTATATTCTGAAAACATTTTTAATTTGATTTTTGAGCTTTAAATTTCACGTTTAATGGCTTAGCATCAGATAAATATGACGGGTATCGGAGGGTAATTCCATGAAAGTTCGTAGTTTTAAATATGGATACTGCAAATGATCGTTGTCGGAATACAATGCCGCTTATAGATATGTGTGGGTCTGGAATAGAAAATTTGCCAAGATTGCAAAGTCGAAAAAAAACCCCTAGCATTGAAGAAGCTCGTGAGCGTGTGTGTAATCTTCAAACGCATTTTTCTCAAAATAAGTAAAATTGCGATGGTAATATTCCTTTAAAGGGAGAAATTATTTTTTTCCGTCGGCATACCATCCCTTCGAGTTCCTCTTTCGCAACACCTTCGGCTGTGAGGCGGAGAATTTACCTCATATTGTGATGAAGTACCTCTCACGTCTAATGTCAACCGAGAGTGCCTATTCAAAACGAAAATATCAGAAGGCATAAAATCCCAACAATGCCTAGGAAACCGCTTCCACCTCGACTAATCATTAACATTTGTTTCCACTGAGATCTCACATTTATAATGCAGTGGGGTTGGAGCAAAGCCATTGTTGAGGCTCTACAACCACGGGCCATCAGTGAAATAGGAGTCCGATAAATCGAGTCCCAACTGATAGCTTCTAGGTAGTAAGAGCATATCATTGTTAAATGTACTTTCTAAGAATTTTATCATTCATAATAAAGATAAGTTTTGAATGAAGAACTGCTGCATGAAAAGACCTGGGTACCTTGAAATTGTCGTGCCTCGCTGAATGTCTTTGCTAGTACATTATTTTCATATTCCGTTTCTTGATCGGTAATGAATTTTTCACCCGAGGTATTTGCCTTAGCCCATTGTCTAAGCATGCCACTACAATCCTCTTTATAAAATCATAAGTTCACATGTTGTATCGAATTTTATACTGCCTGTTAGCGCCATCGGAAAAGTTAAACACATTTCTAAGGTATAGAATATGTCCTTTTAAGCAGACAACCTTTCTTTGGAGTGAATGGACAGCAAACGTTTGGTGGGACAGGTTTTCGAAGATAATGACAGAATTCAGCGGTTTTACGACCTTTTCCTCCCTGAAGTAAAATGCAAAGGGATGCAAGGTGGATTGATCATTATTACAGCGAAATCCCTCCACACTGTCTTGACGAAAAAATGAGTAGTTCTCGGAAAAGTCTGAAAATGGCCACCTATGTATTTGAAGTACCGTTTATAATGACTGAATGCATATTTACTAGTTTGCTCGCGATAAAATCATGTTCACGCACTATCGTTATTCTATCAACAGAAGATTCACATAAAGAGTCCATGGCTGTAATAACTATAAGCTGTACCGATCCTCATGCATCCATCATTTAAATGTCACCGTGCCCACTATATTGTCAGTAAAGTGATCACTGATGGTATCTACTAACGGATCTGTATTTCCACATGAAGCCTTCGTGCAGCATTCCTCTTTTCCGGTCAAAACTCGGTAATATCTTTTACTGACGTCTAACTTCATGAATTTAGTTTTACATGAGTTTCATTAGTAATATGTCATTTCATATGTTATGTAATATGAAAGGGCCATTTGCTGCCTTAGCTAGATAAAATCGTTCCCGAGAGTGAGGAGGTGGATTTTGTCAAGGACAACGGTCCGATCCACAAAGCGAACATCACAAAGAAGTTTTTTGAGAATAATTCTTGACTTTTCGTTTTACCCTGGCCAGCTAACTCCCCGGACCTATCCCCTATTGATAATGTGTGGAGTATCATGGTGAATGAGTGGAATTACAACGGAGAAAGAACCGAGGAAGCTTTAGAAGTCCACGTACGGGATGTTTGGAATACTTTAAGCCGACGTCCCCGTGTAAAAGAGCTTTTGGTTGGGTCAATTAAATCACGATCACGATCTGTAATTGAAAATAATGGTGGTATAACAAAATATTAACGTTTTATTCTGATGTATGAGCATTTTATTTAATATTTCTGTTCCCATAGGTAATTGAAATAACTTTCCCAAATTAATTATTACACTTTTATTCCTGACCTTATGAACTCTTGACTCATTCCCATTGGTTTTTACTGCTAAAATGAACGCCGGCTATTCGTTGTCGGAGGGAGAAGGTCTCTTAGCGTACACAAAATAAAGTCATGTTGAGCTAGTCGTGGCAGTAAAATTGGCCCTCAAAAGTCATGGAACGCGTATGCAGTACGCGAAACTCCATTTCTGCAGAACACGGAGATGGTCGCGCTCACCGTGTGGCCCGACTTTTGAAAGTGATGGTACATGGCCAATCACGTTTCTTCTCGTACTGAGTGGAGAGAAAGGTTTTTTTATCATTGCCTAAATAAATATGGGCTAAAGAAATCATGAAAATTAGCAGTCCCTGTTCCTTGATTACTGCGCTTCCTTAACATGCGGGGAACGTGAAAAATATGGTGTCGCTACTCGGCTGATTTTGAAACATGAATTAGGAGGCATATGAATCAATCAGCTACACTAATTGTCAACTGATCTAATTCAAAATCTTAACTCAGCCGTTATGGTCTCTTATCGATCGCGGGAAAAAAGACATTTTAAACCTTTTTTATCTACAATCTATTTCTCTTATTTTATTCTCCTCATCTGATCTATAGTAGTATGTTGGAGTTCGTGAGATATTTTCGTTGCCAAGCTGTACAACTGATGTTAAAGGCATATAGATGTACAGAAACCTTACCAGAGACAAAACATAAACTCTTCGATATGTTACCTCTAAGGCACTCAGCATGACGGAGGGTTAAATAAATATTTCCACTTCTTTTCAGGAGCCGCTCACCTCGATGACCTCATTTACATTTTTTACCCGCAAGAATTGTTCCCGTTCATTGAGAACGACTTTCCCGAGGCCGCTTTCTCCAAGAAGCTTGTAAGATTGTGGGCAAACTTTGCGAGGACGGGGTGAGTCCATTGTTCTATTCTATATATAGAAAAATTTGTAATAAAAACATCTACTTTAATGTATCTCTGATCAGAATTCTAAAGTTGGCTAAATAACGCACGTAACTTTATTCGTAATTTTTAAAACCGATAATTTTTTAGCGAGCTGTGATTAAGGACCTCAGATTTCATTAAAATGGAGTGATTTTGATTGTGTCATTACGGTTATATCCAAGTGTTTTTACGTCTTACCTATTGTTATCAACTTAAATGAGCCTGCTATGGCGTATCGCGTAATGATTGTCGTAAAAAAACAAAGTAGCCGTGATTGTGTCCCAGTGAATCAGTTGCATTAAATGTTATTGAAATAGAATTGTCGACCATCATATGTGTTCATTGAATTTTATTCGCTTCATAGAACTAGACACCTTAAACTAAATTTTACACTGTATTTTACAGTTCCAGTATGTTTGGTTTGACATGTTAAAACCGATTGCAGTTGGCGGAAGTAAACGCTTCTTCATCAGCTATCTGTGCCCTTGATCGCTATTCAAGTATTGGTTACCTGTATCGTCTCTGTCTTACAGTATTGTCAATGGGCTTGAATATGAAAACGGATACATACCAGCTAACCCTATCACGTACCAATACGAAATTATTGAACATAGTAGGATGTTTGTATGGAGACCTTGGTTAACACTCGACTGCTTTCCGCTCTTGTTAGTTAGGTGAAAGATTTCTTTTTCACATAAATTTTACACACCTTAAGATGACAAGGCCACTATAGGTTTAATAACACCCGGGTCGTGTTATTAAACCTATTTATCTCCAAGAAGCTTGTAAGATTGTGGGCAAACTTTGCGAGGACGGGGTGAGTCCATTGTTCTATTCTATATATAGAAAAATTTGTAATAAAAACATCTACTTTAATGTATCTCTGATCAGAATTCTAAAGTTGGCTAAATAACGCACGTAACTTTATCATATCACAAAATTATCTAAAAAAAGTAAAATAGTGGAGTATACAAAGTTTTATTTAAGTTACTATGAATTACTTCCACAAAGTCAAGCCTGGAACCATTTCCTTTGTAAATTTTAAACTTTGAAATTTCTTAGAGCAAGGGTTAAATTGCTATTTAAAACACAATTCGTTTAATAAATGCAACAAAATCTTTATTCTTTTAGGTGTTCCTTTATTTTTAATTCCCTCCAGTGAGTTGAGTCATTTCCGAAGTAAAAGGCCTCTTTCTCAGAAATATCGTCATCATTACTTGAACGGACATCCTGCTCTATTTCCGAACTGTGTCCATTCATTAATAGTTCTTCGTCATTTTGAATCCTCTGACATATTTTTCAGCTATTCCTGCCACTGCTCAGGTTTTCTGCTTGCAGCTATTATCTACGTAAAAATATAATTTGCGAAGGGCTGGAGGTTGACCATATTCAATCAAATAGAAACGAGTAAAGTTCAAAGAAAATCTATAAAATCGATGAAAGAATGCCATGCACAAACCTGAAAATGATGAGCCTCGGTGTTATATGAGGTCAGTGAAAATGATCGCGTATGGGCGTACGCAGGTGCTTTATACGTTTGATAAGAGCTATCTGTTAGGAAAAAATAAATACAATTAGATAAATATTGAAAAGATATCAATAATTGATGCCATATAAGGTTGTCAAAAGTAATCATCAGGATAAAAATCATACTCAGTAAACTTTTCTAATACCAACGAATAGAAAAGCTTCGTGTTATCTGTACAAAACTGTCACGTAAGAGGCCACGTGGGATACTCAGGTGTCCCAAACGACTTCGCTATGAGTCACTGTTCATATGCACTAAGTATCAGGGTATAAAAGACAGTGATTCAGAAAGCTTTAATGGAAAGGTATTGAAATGGTGAGAAGGCTACATTTCATTACAAAGCAAAAATTATAAAATGTATTTCCTTGGGATACCGTGGTATACCAAGTGAGCACTGGAGTGTTTAAGGCTTTTTCAGATGATGCGATGGCACGGTAAGAACTGAAAATTAATGTGACTTAGTTCGGATTTATTTCACGTCTAATCTCTTGAGCACACCAACTCTTTCTTTATAGATCATTGAATTATCTCTGTTATCTAGAGAATTATATAGGTAGCAGTTAGATTCAGGCGGTGTTCATTCACTATATCTATTGTTATGAAAGTTGCAAGACCGTAATTTTCCAGTATTGCGCATTAATAATATAACCGCACGAACTTTACGTTGATGGTCATCATCAAGTTTTAAATTTAACGATTATGAATTTAAAGATATTCACGAAGTGCTAAGAAGTTAGTTGTGCATTTGTATAGTTAAATTTGGAGAGGAATTTAATATATCTGTAGACCGACAATGTTAAAAAAGAGTGCAATTGCGTCCCGCGTGTAGTACTACACTTTTTATCCACTGCATTATAATTACTGGTAAGTAAAACCGGTAAGATGTGATTATTTACGATCTGTAGACTGAATATACATTTGAACTGCCGTCTTTCATCTAGACGACGACTCAATCGAAAAATTTGTTTGTTTACGGAATTCTAGGCAATAGTTTCTGGCGACGAGTCAAGAATCCATGATGCATATTCATGGTCAGTATCATCACTGGTTTTTGAGATGCAGTTAAAGATTAGGTTTAAGGTAGTTTGAGCGAAATATCATTTCACTTACAAATTAACGAATTTGGTCTCATTTTAAAGAAAAAATTTGACTCTTCCAAAGATAACAAAATACTAGACCCTTACCTAACTGCTTTCCGTGATTTTTGACGATATATACCAGCCTTTATACATGGGAAATGGTAGGTTATACTCTCCAGAGAGACCTATTTTAAACAATGAAGCATTTATAACACCTAGATCTTAGAAAAAAATAAAAATTGTGTATTTACTTGGTTTTATCGACTATTTTTTTAAATTAATCATGTTGTCAACGTAGTAATTTTTTCCGAAGTGCAAAAAATCTTACGTCGTGCAGGAGTTTTGAACAAACCGCGCGAAAAAAAGTCAAATCAAAGACTTCTTTGTATATTTTCATTTGATTATCTAGGATTTCAGTCAAATACAAGTATATTATTTCACTATTAATAACGTGGTATTAAATTCATGGTTCTTATATCTGCTTAAATAAAAACGTATTATTCGAATATGGTGTCTCTGATGATAGTGGAACTATCTCGCTCAAACTACCATAACGCTTTGTCCTCCTTACATTTTACCCGAAGGAGTATAAACAAGACATTAAAAAATATAAAAAATGCAGCACTATGCCTAAATTTTCTCATTACATCCATCTTAGTAGAGCTAAGGAAACAATACTTCGAAACACAGGTTCCTCCCTAGATATGCAGGTGAAAACTCATGAAAATAAAACTGCAGCAGAATTTCAGAACTTCAGAGACATTTTTGAGACCCCAAACGTTATGGGAGAAAAAGAATATTGAAGTTAGAAATGAAAACTGGACTATCACCACATTGAACCGCGTTTTGCTTCGAACCCAAGCATTCTTTTTGGATTTGCACACCTTCAGTCCGAAAAACTTTAACCTAATCGGGCAATGTCGCACCAGGAAAACTTCAATGAAACGGATAGTTTTGTTCCTGCATGTATGCATCATTCCGTGCCTCCAGTTCAAAACTAAACGTAAAGTAGTAGTGGGAGAATAGGGTTCATAGGACAAAGTCATCCTTGACATTCCAATCCCCCCTTCCTCTTCAAGGACTTCCGCACACGTGCCGTGGACACGTGTCGGTACATAACTTATGATAACTTCCCCACTTCGCAATAACCCTCTTTGCTCACTTACTTGCGTGAACCCTGACGCCTCCCTCCCCTCCTTTAGTCGTCATAAAAGCGCGGTAAAATCATATGAGATCATTGTCTTCGAATCACGCAGCAGGTATTGAAAGAATGAAGTACGGCACGTACTTGCGAGTATTATCATAGCAAATTATTCTTATTTACATGGAATTATTATTTTTCATGCTAACGCTATAGAATGCTTGTTGCTATCAAGAAATTGCATCCGCTTGCAATCATTCATGAATCTAATTAAGAATGTTCGGCTGGATATGACATGATTGAAATCCAGTCGTATACCATTCCCAAAGGTTTTTAAGGTAGGCTGGCTTCTTGCTCGGGCTTATCCTTAAAATTTGGGATTAAAGTGGGGGGGTGAAAAAGAGTCGGATTATAGAGGGGAAATAAAAGTACTTCTATATTACCATGGCAATGCGGTTTATCATGTGGTGAGGGAAGACGGAATTTCTCAAATCGCACTGGAGAAAAACGCCACACATTTGTGTTGACTAATGATGATGGATCCCAAACTAGTAGAGGTTCGAGTGGATTTGGGAGTTCTGGAACTAATTCAGGTAGTGACACTATCTACTCGTAACATGATTCAATAATCAATAATTCTAATAACTAAAACAACTATTTTCCTTCTTTTGTCCTTAGGATGAATGCCAGTACCCCCACAATCACCATTTCACCCAACTCCCCGACCACCTCTTTCACCGTCACCAACCCCTTCGCGAAGACTCCTGAATCCATCCGAAGGAAGCTCATACTCTTGCGAGAGAAAGCGCGATGTTTGAAGAAAAACGATTTGGAGGAGGAGCAAAGATACATAATTGATGAGATTCAGGAGTCGAGTAGCCGATGGGTGGGGTTGATAGCGACTATAATTTTCATTGGGGTGAGACGGACTATTTACCTCCCAAAGCATATCAAATTATATACAGAGGAGATCTATTCATTTAATACAGATGCTCGGGGAGTAAATTTAACACTTGTAAAGGAAAACAACTTATTAAAAAATTTTTAAAGCTGATATACCTGTCTTTTTATTCTACATCATCTTCCTCAAATAGCAGCTAGGATATACTCAAAATTATGTACAATCGAGAGAATTAATAATTTTTATGGGAATTTCTTTTTCGATCTGTTGCGGTGTTTTCTTGTCGGCAAAAGTTATATACATATTCGTATTCAAGCATTGGAGGATATTTTTTGTAATAATATCCAAAACTCTATTTCCACAGGTAATGGTATGTACATAGATACCCTGAATTTCAACCCTTAAGAGTCTAAGAAAAACTGCAGCTAGAATTCATTGGTCAATTCAAAAATAAACATTTTCGTAATTTTAACTATATTCTCTTCTTTTCAAATAGAGGAGATGTAAGAAAGTATGACTCTAGAGAATGAAAATTTTCCAAGTCCCAAAGCGCCACCTCCACGGATATCCTAGTCGCCGGATACAGAATCTCTTTCTCTTGTCTCTTTACAAACATTTAATGGTTAATTAATAACTTTTTGATGGTGTGATCATACTGGTAGTGAAGTTTTACATTTTTTCTGTGATAATTTTCATATTTAAATTTAAAAATTTAAATATTTTGGCAAGGCCCACTTTGTAAAAAGCGAATATTCTAGTTGGAATGCCAGGACTTTAAAGCAATGCTTTAAAGCAATATCTTCTAAGAGTCTGCCTGTGCAGTCTGAAGTTCATCGTATCGATAGGTGTATAATGAAAAATTCCGAAAACCTTGGGTGGGTGGGGGCTAACGGTTATAGTCACCTGATTTCGGCATTCCCGCAAAGGAAGTTGATGAACCCTACTTGATGTTTTGTTGAACGGTTGATCGGCGACTAGTTCGCTAACCACTGGTATCGAACAAGTCGAGGCTCTGTCTTTCATACTAACAGAGAGGGCGCTTGGAGTGGGAAAACGTGGAATGAGAGATTATGAAATGGGGTGTTGGCTGGTTAATGCAGTTCTAGTTTTGTATCTCTCTTTTTGACCTCGACTTTAAATCACAAGTACCCAAAGAAGGAAAGAGACTGGGAGTAAATAGGCGAGAAATCTGAGAGACTGATAATTCAGAGACGTAAAGCGAGAACGCGGGAAATTCAAAATTGAGTCAAATTTAGAAAAACGATTTTTTGTGGACTGATTTGAAGTCGGAATGAGGAAAGTGTGGGAACCTTCTTTATTTTTCATTTAATTATCTTTCAAATGAAGGTGTAATGATTTTCCTACCATCATAAATAACAGAAATGTAGTGATTTTTGTCCAACCTATGATTGCTTGGCACGCGATTATGACCTATGCGCTTGTGCGGAAGTGATAGGCAATGGGAATGCCAAGGATGACCTTGTTCTAGGATATCCATTCTCCCACTACTTAAAGTTTCTTGCCGGATCACATCCCTGGTTTAAATTGTCTAACTAACATAAAGCTTGAATAACCTCGTATTTTGCAAAATTTTCGTTTACTTTGTATGTACATTTCATTTGTAATTTTTGTATACATTTACTGCCAGTTCCATTTCATAGTCCATCACCGATTTAGTTTTAAATTTACCTCAAGTTAATATTATTCTTTTAGTGTTATACATTGCACAACTTTTGTTATCTAAAAGATTTAAGTTGTGGTTTTAATTCTTGTTTAGCCTGTAGATAAGAATTCTTAGTTGTAATTTGACAATTAAAATATAAACAAAGATTAGGATCATTTAAAATTTTATTTATGACCCTGGATAGCAATAGTTATGAGTTAAAAAGCCAAAGAATCCTGTGGATTTTAAGAAAGTATTTCCATTTATGGAGGTTGTAAGGTTGATGATCGTTTTTTCACTTCCAGGGATCCCACTCCAGACGATGACGAATTAATCAAGACAAAATGGACGCCGCACACTCCCACTGGACTCTCGTACATGGAGATCGGGGATGAGCTTGTGATGAAGCGGGCCCTGAGGCAGGAGAGGGTCGCCGTTTGGGAAGAAATATATCAGAAGCAATGAGTCGCGAGCTTTCGATCTCAGCCTTAGCTGTGAAATTTCTCACGCAAAGAGGGGAATACATGAGAGAGTTACTTGAACTTTTAATGAAGAGATGTTATCAATTGATATCACAATGTAACAGTATATTGCAAATAAAAGTGGTTGGAACGATTTTTCTTTGTGAAAACAGATTTTGGTGGTACTTTACATGACCGTACATATTATTAATATGCAAAGATAAAATCTAAAACAATTACATGCTACCGATAGATTTGGTATCTTGGCAATTTAATGGCATTCTAACCAGGGATGTTAAACGAAACTAAAGTCATGGTTCCTAAACGTTTCAGGGTGGGTTCAGATAAAGTTTCGGTTCACGGAACCGAACCGAAAGCAGGAACGATTATCTCGGAAGGAAAGTGGTTCCGGAACGAAAGTAGAACGAAAATATTTTGAACGAAAACCAGTAGGAATGAAGGAGGAACCATTCCAATTTCGGTTCGGGCTGGGAAAAGTTTCGTTCCCACCTTCCCCCTTATGGTTCCCACTTTCGTATCGAGGAATTTTAAAAAGCGTACGTTGATTTTAAAAAATGACCTGCCATCGCGTATGCCACTTTGGGTATAGTTTGGAGTGCTAGTCAAGATTTTTCATCATGTTTGATCGCAATGGAAAGAAACCAGCATTTTCACTGCAATTAATGGTGAAAAATTTTAGCCTATGGAGAGATTGTAGGTTATATTGTACTCTGTGCAGGACAGTACAATCTCTCAAGCGGTATGGAGGGGATGTGCGACGGCCCGCTCGGGGTTGATCTCAAGGTATTGTTGACGAATATCCCTTCACATACTCGTACAGCAACAGCGTAAAAAATAGGAATCCTTATGGTATACCTGCAAAAAATTATTGAAAACAGCGCAAAAATGAAACTCTCGGATAACTGAACAGCTAACATGCTATGAGTCTCAGCAAGCGTCCAGTGGGAATTCGGCGCCTACCTTTAGCCCAGGGGTGGCTAACCCGCGGCCCACATGCGGCCCACCTTGAACATTTTTCCTGCCCGCGAGATTCATCAAATTTTGATACAATAACTTTAACACAATAATAATAACTCATTATGTTTCAATTTTTCATTCCAAAAAAATGTCTAGAGTGGGTCTAAATCTAATATGGGGATATATAATTTTATATACGGCCCGCGGAGTTATGATGCATTTCCAAAGTGGCCCGCAAGATTTTTTCAAGATCATTTTGGTTGGCCACCCCTGCTTTAGCCAATGCGCCGCCCTCCCCCCCCCCCTTCCAGTCCCCCACTGTCAAGATCGCATCTGAAGAATCACGAGAGGAAATTTCAGAGGTTATCGTCCTCGAGTATATGCATACGAGATATTTGTAAAAGACTCCAAGCAAAGCAAAAGACAAAGAGAGAGCTAGAGAGGATGAGAATTTTAGTTTTCCCATTGCTGTTTGAGAGCTCGGCCAGGAATTTATTGAGCACCCTTGTCCTCCACCTTGGATACTGCATATCGGATGAAAATTTCACAAACGGTCGGGATTTTTTCCGCCTACCTCCCTTCTTCGGGAGAGACCTCCATCCCTCTGCACCAATAGTCACCATTGTGCCCTCAAACTGTTGAATCTTGAAAACAGCGCAAAAATGAAACTCTCGGATACCTGACCAGCTATGTTATGAGAATATGCTATTGAGTCTCAGCAAGTCTCCAGAGGGAATGCGGCCACTTTTCTCAACTGCCGACCCCAATTTTCTCCCATTTTACTTTATAACTCTTTCGCCATTCACCCTTCTTAACCTTTTCAATAAGGTCAGTGTCCAGTACTTTAGCGAACGAGCGTCGGCTCATCCGCCTGGGAAAAATCCCTCACGCTTACGGTTTTCAACCCGGCAGGACTGACGAGACTGACCGCCAAACCCCCTTCTCGGGAATCTCAGCCGGTGGAGGTGCGGGGGCGAGAAAGGGACCCCTCTCTTCCTCCCCCAACCTCATAACTAGGGGAAGACAAGAGGGTGGGGAGGTTAGGGTATGAGAAGAGTTGACACTCCTAAGTGAAGAAACGTAAGTCGCTACAATATAACATTATCAGGGTTCGATCTCTTTTCACTCATAATAAGTGAAAGTTTCTAAGCAAAATAATTTTCAAACAGTTTTCACATGTAGATGGGATATTAATCCTAAAATTATCAAGTCTGCCAGAAGCAAGTGGGCGAGGAGCTCTGCTCGTTTCACATTTGAAGAACATGATAAACAAACAAGGAAGCATGCTTGATATATGATTGATGAATATCTTGAAGTTGTGAGATTATTAATGGAATTAATAATATTCAGTTTAAAAAAGTTATTTTAAAATATTCCATATATCTCCGATTACGAAGATTCCAAAAAAATTTAATGTCAAATATTACACTCGTTTCCATCTCTAAAATAATTTTATTTTACATTGCTTCTTATTGTCACACGTTACTGATGCTGAAGTTAGCAAGTCATCTGTTGCTGAGACGCGTAAGATGTTCGCTGTTATGATATTCTGATAGTTTAATTGTTGTGCTGTTTCCAAGTCTACTTTGCTGGTATACCATAGGGATTCCAATTATTTACGCTGTTGATATGCAAGTAATGACGATGATTCCCTCAGATAAGACCCATTCGGGCCCGTAACCATGACTGCGAACCGAAAGTCCATCTGCCACTTCGCTAGAACTGAAGCTATTCAAAAGAAGGAACTGTTCCGGAATGTTATATTCCGTTCAAAATTCAGCTTTCGTACAGTTAACGAAACTAAGGTCAAGCTGTACATAAAGTTTCATTCCGAACCGAAACTATAGTAAAAAAGTAAATATATAGTATAGTAGTATACGCTTGGTTTCGGTTTCGTTTCACATCCCTGATTTTAACATGCTGCCTTATGACACTTGACATATATTTCGAAAAAAAAATTCGATGATACGTACAGATTTTCTCTTAAACACCAAAAGAAATGTTTCATAATATTATAATGGTTCTTATTTAGTATCACGCTGAATAAATGACACACTTACACATACGATATTCGCATTTCAAATTGCGTGCCATAAATTCATGTAATAACCATTGCCTCCTCAGTATTAACAATGTATTAATTAAGATGAACTTTTGAAAATGCAACTCTTGTATCATTCATATAACAGCATGTATCATTATTTCCAATGTATAAATTGATGTGCGGGGATCGGGTTGGTGTGACGGCTAGAGTGCTGGCTAACCATACAGACAGCCTGGGTTCAAATCCCTGCAGAGGAAGACATTTTTCAGAGAACACCTGATCCCTACTTGAGTGTCTTGTGGAGGGCATTTCAACTACAGTACTCTGTCTGTCGAATGAGAGGTAAAACCGTGGTCCGCTTGGCGCCCTTTGTGAAGAGCAAGCTAAAGCCGATGCCGCGTTTCTATCAATACTTCCTCCCTAACCTTTCTCCTATGGTGTAAATAACCTAAGCCGTCTGTCGCCTCCCACAAAATACAATAAAATAGATGTGCTTACGGTAGTTTGAGCGACATAGTTCCCTAATCATAATGGAAACCATATTTGAATTTTACGTTTTAAATACAGCAGACGTAGGAGCTGTCATTAAGTAAATATTGAGATATTAACGTAGTAGTAATATACTTTTATAAGACTGAAATTCTCATTAGTTATATAAAAATGTGCTTATAAGTCTTTAACTTGACTCATTTTTTTCACGAGGTACATTTAAAACTCCTTCACAACGCAGACTTAATGCGATTCTGAAAAATTATACTGCGGTTACAACATACACACATACCAATCACGCAGTTCCCTTCTTGGGTGGTCACGGTCACAAAGTTTCACTAATAAATACATATTTGTACACCAAACTCTACTTCAATAATTTCCTCCATACTGACCTATCCTTGCAAACCTCTTTTGCTTCATTTACCCCCATACACTTCTTCATAAACGCCCTCCTGTTTTTAAAACTCCTAATATTCCTCCTCCTAAGAATTTCCTCAACCACATTCAACCACAACTTTCTTGGCCTACCTCTATCTAAGCAGTTGAGAGTAAAAGTGGAGAGGTTCCTGAACAGCGAAGTACGAATGCAGAATGGTCACATGCTTGAGGATGCTCTATCCTTGAAGCAGAGAAAATGGGATGAGTATATCATAAACTAGAATGTAAATGATGCATGGGAGTGTTTAAAAGGAGTGATTGCGGAATGTGCTGAAAGTGTATGTGGAAAAGGAGTAGTAGGAGGAACGAAAGGTGATGCTTGGTGGAATGAAGAAGTGAAAATCGCAGTCAGGGAAAGGAAAGAGGTGTATAAGAATATGAATGCTGCCAAATCTGAGGAAGAGCACACTCAGGCATGTGAGATTTACAGAAAGAAAAAGAATGAATGCAAAATCGTTGTGACAGAGAGCAAGGAAAAGATGTGTACAGATGAAACTAGGAAGATGCAGAGCGATTTTGAAGGCAATAAAAAGCTGTTTTGGAAGTGGGTAAAAAGGGCTAAGATTTGTGAAGGCAGGGCTGTGAATGCTGTAAGGAACAAAAGTGGAGAGATCGTGTGGGATGAGAGGAATATCAGGGACTACTGGAGGGAGTATTTTGAAGAATTGTACAATAATGTTGCAGGTGCTGAGGATGAGCCTTGCAAGGTAGTATGTGAGAATGTGATGATGGAAAAGGAGATCAGTAAGAATGAGGTCATAATGGCATTGAATGTGTTGAAAAAAAGGAAGGCTGTGGGCATAGATAGGATATCCAGTGAGGTGCTGAAGCATGGGTGTAATTTACTCATCGGTCGGCTGTGTGAACTATATAATTTATGCTTACAGGCTTTGTTGTTCCAGTGGATTGGAAGAATGCAATTCCATTGTAAAAAGGGAAGGGAGGAAAGACAATATAATAATTATCGGGCCATTAGTTAATTGAGCATTCTGGGAAAAATGTTCAGTAAAAGTTTAATCGAAAGAATGAGGAATATTACTTCTGACAAAATATGGGGTGTGCAGTGTGGGTTTATGCCTGGGAGAGGATGTAGTAACCAGCTTTTCACACTTCAGCAAGTGATAGAAAAATGTATGGGCGTCCGAAAGAAAGTGTATGGTGCATTTTTTGATTTAGAGAAGGCATATTACAGGGTAGGTAAATAGAAAGAAGTTGGGGACGGTTTTGAAGAAATATGGAGTGCTTTGCCAGTTATTGAATGTTATGATGGCAACGTAAGATAATATTAAGGCAAGTGTGAGAGTTAATGTGGTTTTGAGTGACTGGTTTGCAATAAAGTAAAGCAAGGATGCGTAATGTCACCATGGCTGTTTAATGTATTTATGGATTAATGTGTTAGAGATGCATTTAGAGAAAACGACTGTGTTTCAATTGGAAAAGCAAACGTGCGAGTTCTACTATGTATATGCTGATGATGCTGTTTTGATCTCTGACAGCCAACAAGGATTACAGAAGCTCCTAGATAAGTTTTGTGAATCAACAGAGAGAATGGAATTGAGGGTAAATGCATACAAGACTAAAGCATTAGTTTTTGATGAGGAGAATAACTGTCTGATGATGGCAAATGGTGAAGTAATTGAACAAGGAGATGATTTTGTGTACTTAGGTAAGATGTTTGGGAAATAAATTTGTTTGAAGGATGATAATACAGTAATATAAAATAAACAAGTGGAGTTAGAAAATGTCAATGATATACAAGTTTTAATTACACAAACATAATTTCTACATGAGTGCACAATATTTTCATATATATTGTATTTTTTATATTTGGTCAATGATGGCATGATGTCATTCTCTTTGACTTTATTGCTAACCTCTGTTTTCCCAAGATTGGGTTAATAAATGCAAAATTGGTATTATACTAACTTGAAAAAAGTAACCGATCGATAAAAAAGACTAGGTACATGAAAATTTATTAAAGACAAAATTTCATATGAGTTTAGATGGTTATTTAATGAATTATGGAATAAAACTAAGTAATTAATTTTCTTCTCAGGGGTAGCCTTTATATAAACAGATAAAAGGTCTTTTTAGGGAGTGAAATATGATAAGTTACATTTGATTGAAATGTTTCTCCAATTTTCGTTGTAGGCACCTTCTCCAAGGAGTTAAGAGTCATTAGCATAAAAGGGTGACCAGATAGGAGAGCAGTATTCAAGACGAGACAGAACAAAAGAAGTATATATAATTTTTATTCAGCATAAACTGTTGAATCTATGTGTAGAGTGCATGACAAATATCACTGTTCTCATAGCTAGGGAAGAGATTTTTTGTACATGGTCTTTGAATGTAATTTTTCATCAAACAGAACACCTAAATCACAAGCATATGATCCAGTAAATTCTTGATTGGACAGGGAATATGGATGATGAAAAGTTTTCTTGGATCTTTTGAAGTTAATAATGCTGCATTTTTCTGCTTAAGGCTTTCGCAGTGCTGTAGTGTGGGTGATTCCCTTTCTTTCAAGGTTTGGCTGTGTTGCTTTACCTAGGAGATGACGTTTAATTACCAATGCTGGCCACATCTTCAGGTCTGGTCTGAATGATGTGCTGATGGCAGAGATAGATACTATTGGAAGATAATGTGATTTTTGTTTTATTCCCTGATTTATGCACTGGTTGTGAAAGTAACTCTATCAGTAACAATATAGTAACTCGCATTCCAAATTTCTGTAATGTCCCCAGTAGCTAAGGATTTATAGAAAAGGTAGCAGAATCGGCGGATTAGTGCATGTTTACAGTTGTTTAGTAACAAAGGAGGAACTAATGCTGACAGCATTTGGACCTGATCTGAAGATGTGACCAGAATTGGTCACGAAACGTCATCTCCAAGATAATGCAACGCAGCAAAACCCGAAAGAAATGGTATCACCCAACACTGCATTTGCTAAGATTCAATGATGAACCACTGTTTCTCAACCAGATGTCAAGAGAGTACACACATTTTCCTATAGCATGGCTGCATCTGTAACCGAGTTAATTGTTTTGTATATTTTCAAATCATTGGCATATAAATGAAAGTTTATATGTATCACTAAATGCAGAGGAAATATCATTCAGAAATAAAATAAAGGGGCCCTATGTGAGAACCTCGAGGTACTTCCGCTACTGCATAGAATTTTTTGGATTTAGCAGACTGCAATTTAACAATTGCTTACCATTAATTACTAGGTTTTTAACCATGACACAATAGGATTGTGAAAACCTAGAATTTCTAGTTTATTAACTAAGAGAGAATGACTAAGTATGCTGAATGCTTTAGTCATATCAGTATTTACTGAGTACATTTGAGTATAAGATTCCATGGCGTTTAACATATGCATTTGATATACTATAGTAACAGGTTTGTCATAGTAGAACATCTTGATTGAAACCATATTTCTCAGGAATGATAATATTCATACACAAAGGAGAAATTTTACTAACTACCATAGATTATAATTTTGGAACGGCAGAGATGGAGACTATTGGACGATAATTTGATATTGGTTTTATTCCCTTCCTTATGCACTGGAGTGACGTAACTCGCCTTCCAAATTTCTGTAATATCCCCTGTTGCAAAGGATTTGTAGATAAGGTAGCACTATGGGTGGATTAGTGAATGTTTACACTTCTTTAGTAACTAAGGAGGAACTAAATCAGGTCCAGCAGATTTGTTAATGTCTAGCTTCTTTAAGGCGGATAAAATTTTCTTTTCTGAAATTGATAAGAAAGATAAATGAAACTCTGTCTTCACATCAGGTTTTAAGCAACAACCTATTTCATGGTCTGATTGGTAAACACTGCTGAAGAACTTAGCAAAAAGATTAGCACATACAAGGTACTAGTAATTACTAGTTTCATATCCAGCTGAACATGAATGGGGACAGTGATCAGCAGTCAGAGATTTGACACATCTCCAAAATGAATTACTGTTACCTTGGATAGCAAATTACCTATATTGTTTATTTACTCTTTTTGTCATTTTTTGCTTAACTTCTGCACTGCACGAAAATTTAATCGAAAGTTTCGTAAGAGTTAGCATTAAGGGATCCTTTAAAAATCTTACGGACTACTTACTTTTTCATTATCATGGCCTTATGCTCTGGGCTGGCACATACTGAGAAATGAATACTTTCTTTGTGATGAACCAAAAGCACAAGATGTGTATTACAGTCATAAATCTTATTATAAAAACTGTGTACAGCACAGTTTATTGGCAACTGATTTAGGGGAGCGCAATCTTTTGCTAAGAATTAACTCTCCATTTCTTGGTAATCACCTTTTTTAAAGTTAAGAGCTGTTTTCCATTTATAGCCAGAGGGAACTGGGCGGTCAACTGAGAATACACATGTTAGTGGGGGATGATGAGTCACATCTAGAGGAAGGACAGGAATAGATTTTTCAATTTTGACATTTAATATATCAGTAAAACAGAGTTAAAGGATCCTGACATTAATGCTTATTACATTGTTAATCTGATTAAAGTTAAGAAAATTTGCTGAATCCAATAGGGATTGTGCACAAACTTTAATACAGTTCACATTTTCATCTAAAGGCCAGGTTACGTTTGAGAGGTTATGATCTCCAAATAAGAGAATTTTTACACCTTGGTGATGAGTAGCAATTTGCTCCAGACAATCACAGTGTGTTAATATATTCCAGGCAATCACAGTGTCTTCATCACATCTTTACCCAATGTCCCCATCATCAGCTCCCTTCTATCACTGAACGTCTCCTTAGCTAGTGCAATTCTCTTCCATATGTCTTTGCTATTATGTCCGTTCTCTTCAAGTGTACTACCTAAGTAATTAAAATGCTCTACTTGCTCGAGTTTGTCTCCTCCAACTTTCATCATCAGCCTCTTTCTTCCTCCTTGAAAATCTCATTACTTTTATTTTATTATGGTTTACCTGTTTGGAATATATCGGTATGAAATATATCAGAGATGGAGGTGAATATAACTAAAAATTACAGAAATTTTCAGGGGCTGCGGGACTGTACATGGATGTTTATGATTTTTGTTTAGATTTAAATTAACTCTACATGTATTATACTTATAATTTTGTTTTGATATTTATAGATTTTGAATATTAATTAAATATACATGTATAATAATGTAATTTAATACATTACCAGCAAGATATGTATACTTGTATCATGCTGTTTATATGGAATCTTTCTGAAACTCTATGGTTGAAACTTTACTTTATATTCGATTGTTCTGAAATTATCTAAATTACTTTGCTTAAATCATGTTCTTGAATATTGTCATTGGGTTTACCCTGTATATAAATAAATGAATTATGAATTAAAGTACTTAGTATACCACCATAATTTACGAAAATTACTGCGGTAATTTTCAGAATGGCCTATCTCTAAGTGCATATGATCTCACCTATTGGTTAATGCCTCCAATAACCAACCAGACTGTCACAGGAAAGCTATTTATATCAGTATCAAAAAGACAATATCCTGTTGCATAGGCTGCAGTATGCAATTAATCTCATTTGTAAGGAATATAACTAAGGGAAAGTAGAAGGAAAATCCACATGAGGACAGCAAATAGGACAAATACTTATGCCAGCTGAAATGGGCTCTGAAAAAGAACAGCTAAGAGAACATGGAGTTAGAAGGGGACAGGAGAGAATGGAGGGTTGCTGTCAACCAACCTTAGAATTTAAAGACAAATGATGATGATTCTAACAATAAGGTTGGTATTATGGACTAAGGATGGATAAGACTATGGATAAGACTGCATATGCAATGGAAACTTTACCTAAAAGCAAGACATTAATGAGGGCACATTTAAGAAAATACAATGTCAAAAAGATAAATTGAAACCATTACATGGAGTGCAGTCTCTAATGATTTAAAAATATGGCCATTACTGAAGAAATACAAAGGTTAATAACTACATTCAGTCAAAGCTTTGGGTGAGTAGGATGAGGAAATCAAGCTGGTTGAAGAAAACAATATCATCCCATTGAGGTAAAAATTCAGGTCACCCATCAGCCTTAATTTCTTCACAATGACATAAATATGCTTTCTGCAGAATTCATGTGTATAAAATATGGAATATGTACGCTTATCAATCTTGTTAGTCACCACAAAAAGTACTTGAGATAGCATAAATTTTTAAAATATGCGGTATTTACTAGTGATGTATCAGAAGATCTCAAATCAATCAAATTTCTCTCCCTATGATGCCATTTTATACCATGCAGTATGTTTCAGTGAACAGTCATAGAGTTGAAAACAAGTCTTTCAAATTACACTGAATCATTAGGATCGCAGTGTTTACCCCAGTACAATGTGTCAAAATGAATTTTCAGTAGTGATTACAAGATGCATATACCCACATGGGTAGATAGGTGAACACATTCACCATGAAGATTGCATCAGGTTCACATAAAAAAATTCAAAAATGCATGACTCCATAGCCAAAAAAAGGCCCTGTTCTATTTAGGAGAATTTGATCATGCATCTGTCCAGTCACGTACTTGTGTGCCTGAAGGCATCATGAAAACAAGCCTTAAAAATTGTGACTGAAAATAAGTGGATATGTAATATATATGCGAGAAGAAAATGGAAAATAATTAACGATTGTCTGATACATAAAAATTCAGGACTTTTTAAGATTAAGGAAAAGAACCAGAGCAGTTTTTGATGAGCCAAAATTCAGTATATTCCCATTTTCTCAGGACATATGGATCAGAAGCATGGACCATTGGTAAAGTTAACCTGAAAAGTCTAAAAGCCTTTGAAACCCGGTGCTGGAGATGAAATAAGAAATGATGGAGTTTAGAGCAGAGTTGAAGACCATATGGAACACCATAGAAGAACAAGATGGATTGGATACAATGGATCTGTGAAGAACATAATTGAAGGCACAAGAGAGGAAAACGTCTCAAGAGGAAGACCCAGGAATAAGTTCATGGGCCAAATAAAGAGGGAAGTAGATAGAAAGAGATACCAGGAAGTAAGGGAACTAGCATTAGATACGGAAGGGTGGAGGGCTGCAGTCAACCAACCATAGGACTGAACAACCAATGCAGCATGGCAGGTGGAGGATGAGAAACAAGGAAGTTCTTAACATGCTAAAAAATAGTAGTAAATGGGAAAATTAGAGGGGAGAAAATTTACTGAAGGGTGCAATTAGGGGAAATAATGCACTGATAATGGCGATAGAGAGAAGAATATAGGGCAAGAGTGGGAAAGGGAAAAGAACATGAATCGTGGACAGTGTGCTGGAATTTATAATATACGACAAGTTTGAAGGGTATTTGACGTTAAAAATGGACAGTTTTAGTAAGTAATCAATTTCAGAGAACACTTCCCTTGCATGGGGAAGTTACCGGTAGGACCATCAACAAAGATTTCATTATTTTGATAGAATATCTATATGGATAATTTCCACACATGCCATATTTCTTGATTAAGAGTGCAAAGAGGATTATACTGGATGAATTTGATGTCTTCGTGAAAGTGATGAGTATCCAATGCAAAATCAAAACTTGGCTCTTATTCAATAGTTTATTTCTGAGACAAATTTCACTTCAATAAGGGCTCTTCTATACATGACCAGAAGATGCCTAATAAAGGTGAAACAAACACCTGAAATAACCCGAGATATTTCAGCAACACAGCAGTGGCTCTTTCTATGCACAAAAACACCATACACAAGCCAAGGTTTCTCTACTTCAGTCAGCAAGTTTTGACTATCACAGAGCAGGCATATCAATATCCTTACTCTGAGCTCTTGCATAATTAGCTGGGTATTACCCTGCAACAATTCCTCTAAACTTAAATCACCCTCCGTCAACATCGACTACAGTTAAATCCTGAACCCCTGCCAACCGTGTAAGTCGTAGGGTTAGGGAGGGGTAGAAATCTTTCCACTGCTCGCTTAAATAAGACTGGGCCAAGTACAACGTAAAAAATGCCTTACTCCAGCAACGGTCGATAGAAATCTGAGGGCTAAAATCAGAAAACTGTTGAAAAGTCTACCGAGAGGCTTTCACTAATCCATTACCCCAAGTAATCGGCGATCATTCATTCAAGATAAAACTCTTGTGCACAGTCACGACTTAGTTAAGTTACTCAATAAAAATGTGATGAAATATTCGCTAAGTGACAGGCTCACAGTAAACTTACTACATTAGGCACGACTTTCAGGCAAGCAGAGAAAATCTAACCAGTATTATTACGTCTCACGCAATGAACAAGTACTTTCTTCTAGCGAGGGAGAACTTAAGAGTAATTACCGACCTTCATTATATCATACTTGCAAATCACCAATGCCCTAGCCTTGTGAAACAGTGAAGTGGCTGGTAAAACTCCACACTCCACAACCCGTGTCAAAATGTACACGCAAACAAAATCTGTGCCTTAGTTAACACATTCACGGAGCGATAACCTTACTCCACATGCATCATGAAATTACTAGCGAGGTTACATCATGGAGAATTGGACATCAAGATTGCATCAGCATATACCACATTTTAAACTTTCTTTTTCCATAATATCGCCAGCACTGATGGGAACATCTTCGTGAAGGGCACAACATTTAAAACACTTTCACTGACACATACAGGCCAGAGATAAAACGTGATGCAGCTTCTGTACGCTAGTTAATATTCAGAAGACCTCGTCGAATTTCGTACTTCATTCCTTTGTTATCTAAAATTTACCTACGTGAAATCTCCAGCCGCATGCCAGCCCTGAGCGAGCACTCCTTGAGGATCATCACTCTCTACTGCTGACAAAACGTGACGGAGAACCTAGAGAGTGATACTTCGAATTTAGAAAGTAGGGTACCTAAGGAGCACAAAATACATTTAGCATCAAGGATATCAAAGCTCAGGCGCAATCTTTTCTCCACGACTATTTCCGGCTCCTATTGAACATGTGTGGCATTTGGGCTCTATTTGGATACGAAGGGGATGTTCCTCGAGATGGTGCCTTTGGAAAAATTAAACATAGGGGCCCTGATGCATGGCGAATGGAATCCGAGCATATGTTTCACGTGAGTAACACATTTTTTTTCTCAAATAAATGTTAAGTAACCGGCATTAAGCGATAACTGATGCCTCAGTGATAACAAGTGACCGCGCTACTAGTAAAAGGCAGAATAACGTATTGCACATGCATTCTCATACCTCCCATGTTTTGGACCTACTATTCATTTACCTTAGATAATTTATAGATTATGTACTTCCTGATTATTTCGCGAAGCGTTATCCAAATGTTGGACGGATCTGTTCGGAAGATTGCGGTACTTGTTCTCAGTATCTCATTTCTACGTACTCTCTTCCTGAGGTTCATTGCACCTTGCGATCATTACATCCCCATCCACCGTATCACCTGTTCGCGGTTGAGTGCCAGCTGTGCCAGGCATGCGAGCCCATTATCCTGTGAGCTTTGCCGGAAGGAGACCATGCATTGCGCATGAAACAAGGGAGGGCGAATATAGCGGCTAGTTCAAATCCGACATTTCAATTGTTGCCTTGAGACGTTCGCGGCGCATGTTTCATGGGGATATAAAACGAGCTTTTTATATTTTCTGAAAGATAGTTGACGCCCTGAAAAAGGCCAATACTACAAAACTGAGTATTTACAATCGACTTATATTGCCAAAAATTCAATTTTGTATTTTGGAAATTTCATTATTTTTTTTACAGAATAACAAGTTCTGCTTTATTATGTGGGTCCTAAAGCATAAAAGTAGAAATTATTCCAAGAATTAAATTTTTGAGCTTGTATTTCCCTAGTTTCAGGCCTTACCATGAGAAATGATCACTTTAAGCCTTGAGAAACGCAAATTGATTGATGGAAAAATTTATCTCGTCAGTATACGTTATTTAAGTGCCAAGATTAATGAATTTTTATTTTCTTGTCTCCTTTCTTAAGCTCATGTGAAGTAGAAGGAACAATCTTATGGCAGGTTTCCTTGTTATTCACTAAATTCTTCCCCATTTTTCTTTTGACTCCCTGACAGTCTGTACTGCTTTATCACTGATGTTTTGGGCTTTAAGCATGTACATAACTCTATTGAGTGAGTCTGATAACGGATTTTATCAGAGAAATTTTTACTTGAATTCATCCATATGTGGTGGAAGGATAAATGTGTCAACAGAAACTGGTGGACTTCATAGTGTGAATGATGTGCCCACCAATGTAGGAAATGGATGTACCATTTGTGAAACTTAGCATCATATTTTATCTATGCTCTAGGTTTTCTAAGACCTCCGAGTTTCATAAAAATTTTTGTAGTGTATGCTAAGAGAAACAAAAAATGGAATCACATAACCCTTTAAAAGATAAGTGGTGCACGGTGACACCATAATACGCACTGAAAATTCAATCATCAGATCTTATGGCCTGTTAATGTCATGCATAAACATATCATGCATTGAAAAACACACCTCAGAATTAGAATTGGCCAATTTTCTGGATTGACACAATTCAAGGATGCTCTTAGAGATCGTGCATTAGGATCTCCTGGCCTGTATACATTATAAATTTTTGAATGGACATGCATTCTTGCATAAACCACGTCAGTTCATGCATTGTGTATATGTGCCTTCATTTATGATAGTCATCATTTTGTACATCATAGGCCAAACATTTATAGTGTTTAAACATTCATAAAGTTTTTCAAGTAGTAATTCATAGCTTTTTAGGTGTCTTTGAATATTTGAAATGAAGTATGGTGAATTTTTGAAAGAATTTGACTATTGAAAATAAAGTTTGCCCCAGTTACAATAATACCATCGAATTCCAATGGCTTGAAATGGCTATATCAAGGATATATTGGGTGCAAAATCCCATGGTTTTAGTAAACTCACGAAGTTGGAGAGAGTCTTACATAATTGAGTTATAATGCTGTTATCATCGATGGGAAAATGTGTGAATACATGTGTATTATATCTTTTTCTTGTAATTTTTATTTAATGAACTGATTGTATTTCTTTCTTCTAATGCAGAGAAGCTGTCTTGGATTTCATCGTTTAATCATTGTTGATACCATCTATGGCATGCAACCGTTGAAAATACACAAGTATCCTCATTTAACTCTTCTTTGCAATGGAGAAATTTATAACTGCAAAAGGGTGAGATATTAGCTTGACATTTCTTTCTGTGGTAATCTAGCATATGACATGAAAGAGTAAGGTATAGCCTGTACACAAGCTATAATATTGCATGATGGTAACAGTTTAAAATTTGCATCATCATTACTGCATTACCTAATTGTTCCTTTAATAATGGTAATAAATTGTTCCTTTGTTCCCTGTAGCTTGTTAAGCATTAGAGGGAATGGGATACCATGTAGCATACACTAACATCACACTTCCGTGGCATACCTTTAGTGAACCGTAGCATACCTTTAGTGAACCAGTCCCTTGTCATTTGCTATGGTTCTCATTTATTTCATGATTGCTTTGACAGTTTTTTTTATATGACCTCAATTTCCTTTCCTTCCATGCTTCTTTATTGGTCTTTTTGCTGCTTTACATGGTGCATTTTATTGCACAAATGAATGCATGAACTCTTTCATGGGGAAAACTGCACCATGTAAAGTGGTAAATTGTATTGACCCTTGTGTGGTTGTCTGAATGACTGTAAGAAGAAATAGAACCTTCTCTTATTCCATTCATTTTCCTGTATATCTAGCATACATTTCTTTATGCAATAAACTATTCTGTGTATAAAGACCTTAAGGGGCATAAATTCTAGGTTCAAGGGAGATTGGTGATTTCTAGTTCACTTTTATAGGCTCCATGGCTCCAAAAAACAAAATAACATACATACCAATCACGCTGTTCCCTTCCGGGGTAGGCACAGTCACAAAGTTTCACTCATAAATAATATTTGTACACCTAACTCTGTTTCAATAATTTCCTCCATACTGACCTATCCTTGCAAGCCTCTTTTGCTTCATTTACCCCCATACACTACTTCATACATGCCCTCCTGTTGTTAAGACTTCTACTATTCCTCCTCCTAAGAATTTCCTCAACTACATTTAACCACAACTTTCTCAGCCTGCCTCTACCACTCGCACCATTCATTTCACTCTTATACATCTGTTTCCTTATTCGACTCTCATCCATTCTCTCAATATGTCCAAACAAACGAGGCACACTCCTTTCATATATGTCCATTACTGGAGCATCTAACCCACATTTATTCATGTTAAGACTGAAACCAACTTAGTTTTTTCCACCAATATATTTAAACCACAAATCAACTGGTTTCCGCCTTTTCAGACCATTATCAAGATTACAAATCTGTGATCTTGATAATGGCCTGAAAAGGCCGAAACCGCTTGATTTGTGGTTTAAATATATTGGTGGAAAAAACTAAGTTGGTTTCATTCTTAGCATGATTCGTAATTTCCACAAAGTGAATTCTCCAACCGTTGATTTTATCCACATTCATTAATTACGCACTCATTTCTGACCCTATCCGTCCTACTTTTGCCAATGCCTGAAGTACTGCCCGAGTCACTCAATACGAAAATGTTTATTGAAGTTGTAATTTATAGCAAAACGGAAGACGCAGGAATTAGTTACATACATACATACCAACCCTGCCGTTCCCTTCCGGGGTAGACAGAGTCACAAAGTTTCACTATAAATACATAATTGTACACCTAACTCGGCTTCAATAATTTCCTCCATACTGACCCATCCTTGCAAACCTCTTTTGCCTCATTTATCCCCATACACTGCTTCATACACGCCCTCCTGTTTTTAAAACTCCTAATATTCCTCCTCCTAAGAATTTCCTCAACCACAACTTTCTCTACCTACCTCTACCTCTCGCACCATTTCTTTCACTCTCATATATCTGTTTCGTTATTCGATTCTTATCCATTCTCCACAACATGGCTGAACCAAAATTTATTGAACAGTATAGTCTGAGAAGAAAAATTAGCTAAAAGATGGGATAAATTGCTTTGATTTTGAAGTTGAGTTCTAACGTGCCATTCCGCCCAAATTAACATGTATAGTTAAGTATATTGTCATTACTATTGCCGGCTCAAGCTTATGCTTTGAAGGTAGGTAATTGGGTACTCAAAGTAACTGGTTTGAATTAGTCACATCATGTAAATTTTAGTTGTAATGGAATGGAACATTAAAATGTTTAACACTTGGTTTTTCTCTATGTATTTTATCATTCATTGGCCTTTCAATCCTAGGATTGGTTGAATGCAGCCCTCCACCCTTCCCTTTCCAATGCTAGTTCTTCCTATGTACTTTCCTCTTTATGTGACTCATGTTTTTATTCCTGGGTTATCCTCTGGGAACTTTTCCCTCAATTTTTCCGTTAATTATGTTATTCACAAACCTGATACCTCCTCAAGGTGTATCCAATCCATATGATTCTTTTTTTCTGTTGTGTTCTACATGGTCTTTTCCTCTTCTACTCTTCTGTAACTTCATGATTTCTTATTTTGTCCATCCATTTTATCTTTAGCATCCTCCTCAAGCTCCAGATTTCGAAGGCTTCTAGTCTGTTATGATATGCTTTTCTAATGGTCCATGCTTCCTATCCATTGAGTGCCACCCTCCCCAAGAATGTTTTCACATACTTTTCCTGGTTTTTAGTCCTCTTTTCTTTGAACACAGCATTTGTTTTTAACCATGAATGATTTCTTAGCTTGGGCCATTCATTGTATGATGTCCATTGTGCTTCGTCTGTCTCAAGTGATCGTACTTCCAAGATAGGTGAAGGGATCAACTTGGTCTCATTTCTGTCTTCTCATTGTGACTAATGAATTCAGCTTCTCTCTTCCATGAGAAATCAGCTTCTCTTTATTTTCATGATTTATTCTCATAGAACTTGGACCATTGTGTTTAATGATCTCTGAAGATAATTGGGATTTCCAGCTATTACTGCAATATTGTCTGCAAATTGGTGCATGTAAATTTGGTCTCTGTTGATCTTAATTCCACTCAATACTATTTCTCATTGCCTCCTCAATTGCTTATCCTATTGCCTCCTCAAGAAAATGTTGAACAAAGCTGGTGAGAGGTTGAATCCTTGTCTTACTCATTTCACAATTTTAGCTTCTCTTATCCTTCTGTCTCTCATTTACATTGTGATGACTTGCTTTTGACAAGAATTATGCGTACTATTGGATATTTCTGCTTAGTGGAAGATTTACTTCAGCTAAAGTAAAGAAGGAATAACTTATAATAAAAACAATTAACAGTTCCACTATGCTTAAATCTGTCTACTGGTTTCAACATCTATAGCATCATTTTCAAGACAAACAGTCTCAGCATATTGTTTTATTAGTTTGGCTGCTGACTTATGAAAATGGATATGGATTTTGAGATCTAAAAGTGAGCTTGGAAGTTAGTGCCTCTTATTATGATTAGCAGAAAAAACTTTCAAGGATTATGTTAATCTGCATTTTATTATTGACAAAAATATTTTCATAACAGGTGTTATCTGTTTGCACATTCTCTGCTTATAATGATGCACAAAAATAAAATAAATAGTGCTGGCAATAGTATCCCATTCCTACACGATTTATATAATCCAAATGTTGTATTTTTTCCCCTCACATTATTATCCCTTTCTCTTCATGTCAGCGCAGTGTACCTACCCTCCCATTGCACTTGAATGCTGTCCACTTTCCGCAATGCTTGAATGTCAGATGAGCTCCTATATCAATTTAATTTATTTTGCTTATTGCTTTTATAATTAACTGAATCACCTATGTTTATAAATTATTTGTATCAGATAGCAATAACTTCACATCATCCTCTGAAGAAAGAATAAATAATGAAAAACTTTTCAACTTGGCATTAACCATTATATTGCAGGAGTTTACTATATTTATGACTAGTTTGGAAAACATTTTGAGGTGAAAGGGTTAAATATGTTAATCAATATTTAATATTAAGATATTCTGCTCATTTCAAAACAATGTATACCTTATGTATCATTAGGAAAGGTGATTTCCTTTCATTACATCCATAAATATCAGCATTATAGCATGGATAGTTTTGGCCAAAACATGTCATCTATATTATGTACCATTTTGACCTATATTTTACTTAAGGCATTCAACATTTTTAGTGATCCTTTGACAGCAAGGTAATTTTCATGAAATCGAAGGAAATCCAGCATGGTTCAACCTATTGCCTTCACACATGAACTGAACAAACTCTGAATTCATTGAGCACAGTTTTACAATTTTCCTGTCAATACCATTTTCATTATACAACAACTTCGTACCTAAAGTATACAAGTTATACAATGTATGGAGGCCTTAGTTCACTGGGCCTCCTGCTGAGTTATTCTTTCAAATGATGATGGTAAAGATTCCTCTGTTTGTTTCACCTTTATTTAACTTTGAATTATGCTTGTATTATAAACATGAGGCTCTAGCCTCCAATGACAACCACTAACACTTACATCTAATGGGAATGGAATGTCTACCTTAATGAGTAACCTTGACATGACATTAAAATATTGGTACATATTCATCATATGATGTGATAAATTGAAAAGCGCATAATGTGGACTGAAAATTACTTTTCAGGTAGAAAAAGAGTTTGGTTTTGATTATGAGACCCGCTGTGATGTTGAGGCAGTAATGCACTTATATGCCCACTTCTTTGAAGAGAAGTTGGAAAATGGAAACGAGCCAGCATTGAAGAAACTTAAGAAAGATGAGGAGTCAGTCGCCAAATTCAGTGAATGCATTGGTCGTCTTGATGGTGTCTTTGCTTTTTGCCTTATTGATATGAAGAGAAAGAAGGTTTATTTGGGTCGAGATGCTTTTGGAGTTCGACCAATCTTTCGCCTCCGTGGTGGAAAGGATGGCTCAGTGCTGGGAGTATGCTCAGAGGCTAAAGGTAATATTGAAATGACTTACTTTTATAAAATGAGTATCTCTATCCATTAAGAGTAAAACTTCCCCTTATTCTTCTCCATGCATGATGGCTTATTTGTTCCCATGAGATTGACACTTCCTGCCTGTCAAAGATTTGACATTTTGCTCCAGTGAAGCAAAAATTTTTTTTTGCCCAAAGTCATTTCCTCACCCTGAATGTATTCACACAGATTTTCACTTACTCCTTTATTATCCTGTAGTTAAACTGTCAGAACTCAGATTACTGGCACACCAATCACAGAACATGATAAGTTAGTGTTGTCTGCTATGTGCTGTAGACAGTGAATTAAGTATTCTCTATAATTTTTATGCTTGGGATGCACGAATGGATAGAAAGTAATGATTTGCAACATTGTTGTCTGTATTGAAAAAATTATAATATTTGGGTGATGTTTCTCTTGTGGAATTTATAGGCTGCAGGAATAATTTATCCTACTTTCCGTCATGTGTGTATGCTTTGGATTCAAATGTATGTAGGCTATGAGGGAAAAGGAACTCAAGCCCTCAAAAATCTGTCAATAGTTTTTTTTTATTTACAACTAGAGACCATCTAATCAGAGACTGGAAACTTCAGTTCCACTTTTGATTGATGGGCCATGAAATATGGTGAAACCAATGAGAATCACACATTCCTAATGAAGTGGAGCACAAAAAATTGAAACGTTGCTTGTAACGACAGTAACAATGGGGCCTTTTATGGATATCCATGATGGTAGGAATAAAATAACATTCCTACCATCATGATATAGAATATTACCACAAAGTTTTGCCTTCTTATGTTTAGTAAATTAATCATTTAGTAATCCAATATAATACATAAACCATCATAGATATAGAATATTACTGCAAAGTAACGCCTCATTTAATACAGATGTAACCTTCAATTTTATTAGAGTGGTTCTATCATTTAAAGTTTAATAAATTAAAAACTTAGTTTTTCAATATAATGTGTACATAAATTTAATGATAATTTAATAATCAAACATTTAATTAAATACTTAATTTAATATTTGATTAAAGTAAGCTCCTAGAGCAGGCCATCCAATACGGGTAGTCTCCAGTCTCTGACTTGAGGGTCTCTATTTACAACAATTTTGCAGTGGCAAAGCACCAGATACTCTTTAGGATAAAACTAGGAATGTACCATCAGCTTTTGAATGCATGTACTTCTCTTTCTTCATTATCATATTTGTTCCTCACCATTTTGGTGTTTTTTATTTGCTGCTTGATTTTGGTTGTTATTTATTGGAACAAATTTGAAAACAGCATGGCCTTTGTTCTTTCATTGATAGGTATTCTATCAAATTATTGGAATCTCAGTGAATTTCTTCCTGTGTTGGAAGTTTTTTCTAAGATTTATCTTGCAGAACCACCCCTTTTCATGTATAAAATTCCTTTTTAACTCTAATTTCTTGTTCTTTTCTTCATGCTGTCTAAGATTCCTATTTGTCTCCCTTTCTCTATTTTTTCCAGCATTCTGTCCCCTATTATACTATGTAACACGTCATTACTCCTCTCTATAAAAAAATTGCTAACTCCTAATTTTGGCTTCCTTTCCTCTCTTGTCATATCCAGAACTTCCTAGTTTGCCCTTTCTCCATAAAGTTTACTCTGTCTTTCCTTCTCCATATTTACACTTCAAAGTTTTCCAGTATACATACTCTAATATTTCTGCCATGATGACCATGTTTCTGAACAATATAATGCTTCCGTAAGGGATTTGATTTATCTTTTATAAACATATACCTACTTCAATTTCCCTTTCTCAATTCCCACCTTTCTCTGTGAAAACTTCCTTTGTGAACACTATTGCTGAACCTTGTGTATTTCTGTTACATGGAAAAAATATTTTTCTCTGAAAAAGATGTGCAGAATGAACTCTGTGCCGTGAAGAAGAATAATAAATCTGCAAAATGTAGGCAAATGAGAGTTACATAAAAATTATATATAAAAGAGTTATTATTAGACAGACCCATGTCTCTAGAGAAGACGATATCAATTAAATATTATGAATGAGAACAAATGGAAACCATTAAAATAGAATATTTTTATTTTAGGTCTTGTAGGTATTTCTTCCATACTTGGAGATGATCCTTGGACCATTGACCCAGTGAAACCAGGCTGCTATGAAGAATACAACATTAGAGATGATGGAACTATGAAGCTCGTGGGGAACTCTGAGGGTTGCAAGTACTATCGCATAGGAGATGTGCCCCTGTACAAAACATTGGTTCCATATGAAGGTAATTGTTTCATCTTCCTAATTGTTTGCCATTTAGCTATGTATCAAGTTGACTTTAAGACCGTGTTGTTGACAGAATTTTGTTTCATATGGGGTCCATGTTTAGTATTTAGGGTTAAAGTTTATTAAAATAAGGAGAGCATTTTTGTGTTTAGACAATTATGAGGGCACTTGCAACTCTGGTGTGACATTTGACATTTAAAGACTTTTTCAGTGGTGCTGGAAAGGTTTTGAAAAGAACTGGGGAAAGATTTGAAATAGTTATTCCAACTGAAGAATATAGAAAAATTCATATTTTTGCCTAGAAAAATTACAAATTTCTTCTTTTGTGCACTTTTTTGAGAAATTAAAAATTTTTTTGGGGAGAGGTATTTTTCCTATGACTCTAGCTATGTCAGAGTTATGAGTACCTATGAATTGTGTGCCAGACCCATTAGTAATGCTGAATATAGTTGAGTAACACAGTTGTGTCAATATCTGTTGCCGAGTATTTTGCCTTTGGCTAAATTTTATCTTTAAATAATGAAGATCTACTCAAATACGTCTTCTTGTTCTCATTTTAAAGGTCTTTTTGATGAAATAAAATATTTGTATAAACTCATTTTTCAGTGTAATATGTATGCATGATGAATATACATTATTATTAGTACATGTTATGTACCATTCAAGTTTATGTTGTAAATAAGAAAGTAACTCATGGTCTTTTATTTTGTGGTGTCTTTATATTACCAGTGTGTACAGTTTAAGATGTGAAGGGCTCACCCTATCTAGCATATTCATGAACTTTATACTATTTTCCAGAACTCAGTTCCTCTGACATTTTTGCCAACATTCGAACTCTTCTGACCGCAGCAGTGAAGAAGCGCCTTATGTCTAACCGTAGGATTGGATGCTTTTTGTCTGGTGGACTTGATAGCTCCCTAATATCTGCATTGCTGGTAAAGTTGGCCAAAGAAGAAGGAATCACTTACAAAATACAGGTTAGATAGTCTAACGTGTAATTCCCTCAGTAGATTCCAACCAAGGGAGTGATAGACAGAAAATGCATCATGATTTTCAACGCTACAGCTTTGTGCATTAATTCATTATTTTATGATTGTATATGTCTTTAATGGTATAATTTACCTTGTCAATTATAGAGCTTATATGCCTTTGATCTCATCTAGTTATAGCTCTGGCAAAAGTTCCTTGCAATGTGCTGTGGATAGAGATGGGCCATTTTGAAAATTACCATGGTCATTTTGGTAAATTACTGTGGTATTTTACGCAGTTTACCACAGCCCCTGAAAATCACCTTAATTTTCGGTGATATTCACCTCCATATGAGATATTTTTCATACCAATATACAGAGATGGGCAGTATCAAAAATACATTTATTTGAAATACGTATTTGCGATACTTTTGTAGTTTGTAATTTGTATCGGAAATACATTTTCTGAGAGTATTTTGTAACAAAAATACATTTAAAGGGTATTTTGTATTTTCAAAATACATTATTTTCTTTGAGATGTAACGCATTGGTTTTGGCCAGAACTTTTAAATGACCCAGTATTATCCTGCCATCTGTGAGGCAGGGAGGCAGTAAATTGTCCCTTAATTAATTTGTGTAACCCCCATAGACTCCGAAATTGCGTTTGTGAAACATGGTTGCCGGCAGTGAGTATATTGTGGAGCTATCGGAGTTATCGGCCTGCGATGACTGACACTATTGCAAAGGATACAAGCGTTAACATTGTCGTTATTAAAAGGAAATTAACATTTTTTGTAAAAGTGTGACTATTAAATTTATAGCATGCGTTCTTCACATTGTCTTTTATTTTACCATGGAAAATGGACCAACAACCATGGAATGAAGATTTTCGCAGTGGGATGTATTCACGGCTTGCATGCTGTGTATTGTTGTGTATGGAATCTAGGTGTTTGAGCTTTTGCTGCCACCATATAAATACACGGTAAAATTCAGCCTCTCAATTTATTAGAAATCTAATCCAAATGCCAATAGTGTGTACTTGGTGACTCTCAATCAAGCTGTCACGAAGAATTTTAAATTTCTAAGTGTAGAGAAAGGATGTATTTTGTATTTTAAAGTATGTATTTTGAAATTACTTTTGTATTTTGTATCAAAATTACATTTTCCATAAGTATTTGTATTTGGTATTTCAGGTACAGTTTCTGAGAGTAATTTGTATTTTGTATCTAAAATACATTTAAAATGTATTTTGCCCATCTCTGCCAATATATTCCTATCAAATTACGTAAAACCATGTCTATATACATTTAATTAGAGCTGTCGAATGCTTCGAATTTGATTTGAATTGACTCAAATCAGGCGTAGTTCCATTTGATTCACCCTCGAATTGGGATGCTTCAAAAGCGAATGATTCTTAATATTCGAATCTGATAGATTCGTCTTCGAACCGTTACATGTATTCAAACATGGCGCACGTTCCTAAATTGCACGCCGTCCGATTAGAGGATGTTTTCCTCGCACAAAACGCAAATTTAAACAACCTCACATTATTCTGTGCTATTCGTTGTGCCACTATAGTGATGTATAAGGTAATGTAAGGCCCTGAAATATAGTGAATATCTTTATTACTTTTACTCTGCATAAGCTTTTGCATTTTATTTAGAATTCGAATTCGATTCGCAAGCAAATTTTTTTAGGGTGATTTGATTCGCTAACCAATGTTGAAAAAAAATTCATTTTGATTAGATTCAAAATTTATTTGGGAGATTTGATTCTGTTCGATTCAAAATGAAAATCCCTGATTCACACAGCACCACATTTAATATTCGGTATCTTAATTATGAATAAAAGCATGTCCACCTCATTTGTGGAATAGTTGTACTTATGGAATATTTGTGGTAATATAATGAAAAATCTTTATTACTTTGACTCTGCATAAGCTTTTGCATTTAATTTAGAATTTGAATTTGATTCGCAAGCTAATTTTTTTAGGGTGATTTGATTCCCTAACCATTGTTTAAAAAAATTTATTTTGATTCGATTCAAAATTTATTTGGGAGATTCCGATTCAAAATGAAAATCCCTGATTCACATAGCACCACATTTAATATTAGGTATCTTAATTATGAATAAAAGCATGTCCAGCTCATTTGTGGAAGAGTTGTACTTGTGGAGTATTTGTGGGGATATCATTTTTAATTGTTTGAATGAAAGTTTCTCCTGCCCAAAAAAGAACACTTAATTGCTTATGGGCTGCCATGTTTATTTTTATTTTTTGTTATTTCTAATGCATTATCGTAGCAATAATAATGGTTCAATTGCATTCATCCCCTTGCTATTGCTATTGGCTTTTTTATTAAGTCCTCTTATGGCTATTAATTATAGAAAATTAACAATCACCAGAAAATTATGGTTGTTTTAAAGAATTACCATAATTTACCCTGGTAATTTACCTCAAATTAAAACTATGGCAATTTACCCATCTCTTGGTAGATTACCATAATTTTAATTTGAAGTAGCTTCATGATGTAATTTATAGCAATTTTTGAAAATGACCATAATATGGTCTTCATTTTCATCACTTAATAGCTAATAGAGACTGTAAGAGGAAAGCTTACAGCAAAATTAAGGGATTAACTACATGTAAACCATTGCTATTGATACATCAATGTATTAGAAATAAAGGAAATCTACAAATAAATATGGCAGCACACATGCAATTTGGCTTTCTTTTGTTATGTTATGAGAAGTTTTTGTTCAAATTGTTCGAACTATAGCCTATTATTCCAAAAGTAAATATTGAAAAATATTCTACGAATGACTTGCTTGTGCCTTAGGTAATGATTAATTCCATATGAATATGTATAGACTTGGTTTAAAAGAATGTTTGGAAAGGAACGGCGTGATGGGCATGTATGTATATATCAGTATGAAATATTGGAAACGTGAAAAATTTAAGATGACAACTTTTACTAAAACCACTAGATTTATTAAACGACCCAGGTTTTGATGTGCATTCACATCATCTTCAGGTAAATGGAGGCTGATGTGCAGGCCTAATATAGTAAACATTACCAGGTGGGGAAAGAGGGGGGGACAATACAGGAGGAAGGTGGTCGCGGGAGGGTGGGGGGGGGGAGCAAGGAGGATGAAGTGGAGGGGATTAAAGCTTTGAGGATGGAGGAATAGGCAGGGAGCATACATTCATTAACAAGGAATTTATCACAGTCAGCTTAGTTTTTTAAAATCTCTAGCTGTTCTAAAGCATTCAGCTTGCGTCTGTCATTTGTAAAATGGAGAGGTGTCATAGTAAAATTACTTTTATGTCCGTGGATTAGAAGATGTCGGGCGAAGTTGCTTCCATTAAAATTAAAATTTCTAAAATCCCTTTTATGCTCCATTTGTCTAATTTCAAAATTTCTACAGGTCTGTCCAACATACTGTCCACCACATTCATTACATTTCATTAAGTATACACCTCTTAATTTCTGAGGTTCAATGGGGTCCTTGCAGTTCACTAACAGTTTTTTCACTCTGTATAATGTTTACTATATAAGGCCTGCACATCGGCCTCCATTTACCCGAAGATGATGTGAATGTACATCAAAACCTGGGTCGTTGTTTAATAAATCTAGTGGTTTTAGTAAAAGCTGTCATCTTAAATACTAAAGACTTAAGAGTAAAGTGAGTGATATTGGAAACGTGGGTGAATATTATCAAAACTTATGGTAATTTTCAGGGGTTTGTTGTAATTTATGAAAAATACCACTACTTTATAGTCCACTTTCTCAGGTGAGATATCGTAGAACAGCATAATGAGTAATGAAGCTCAAACGATTTCGTACTGTCTACTAATTTTTATTTCACCTCTTGCACACGTGTTTCGACTGACTAGCAGTCATCATCAGGCAAGACTGAGAAATAAAAATTAGTAGACAGTACGAAATCGTTTGAGCTTCATTACTACTTTATAGAATTTATCATGGTAATTTTTCAGAATGACCCATCTCTAAAAAAAGTCTGTTTTCTGTTGAGGTTCTGCAAACCTCTCTAATGGCTGCCTAAATAAGACAAGCGCTTTGACAAGTGGGGTGACTACTGAACCTTCCATCACATTGCTACTCATATTTTTTAAAGTCATTGCAATGGGTGATTCTAACCAACATCTTTGAGCATGTGTGTCTTGTGTCTATTTCTTGAAATAGTCTGGTATCTCTGTCTTACTCTCTTTCATTACTATTTCTTCCCACAAATCCTGTCCCTTTGCTCTCACCACTTCTACCACCCCTCCATGCTGTGCAGGTCTGCATCAGGAGCTTTTGTGGGAGGTATAATAGTTAAACTCACTTTAATGAATGGCACGAGTGTGCCCTAGGGCTAATTATGCAGTTGTTGATATGAAAATAATATCTAGTTTTGTATTTAAAAATAAGTGCATTAAAATTTGCATTGATTGATACCTCTCTCATTATCCTGGTGTCAGTTAACATTCTTTCTTCCCTGATTTGTCTTAATGGTGTTATTAATTGACTTTATCTTGCAGTTTTGCAAGGGCAGCCATGCATCACATGTATATACATATACCTTGAAGAGAATGCTGCTCATAGTTTTAATACCTAAGAAGTTTATTAAATGCTTAAAACCAAAGTAGGTAATAAGAAGCTTCTCAGATCTCTTAAATTTAGTGAATACTGAATTCATCAAATCCTTTATTCAATCATCATGAGATGAATAAAATTGAAAGCCTTCACTTTGGATCAAAATTGTTATTCTAAGGAAAATTTATCATCTATTTTCGCTGAAGAGGATAATTAAATCCATATTTCACTTTAGAAATCAGTTATGGTACTTTTCTCTTCCAAGATGGTGTTTCAACAAACTGTGATTAGCCTCATGCTCAACGTAAAGGTTGTTAATAATTATTGGAGTTTACTTTGTTAATCTTCCTAAAATACCTTCATGATACCTACATACTTTTGGGAATAATTTCATTTTTCTAGCTATATTGTCATTCCTTAGTTTGCAACATTTTAGAAGCATAATAGAATGTGTAGTGTCTATAATCCCCTCTGAAATATGTCTTGAATTAAGATGACTTGGTGGTTTAACTGGCTAACACACCTGAACATTGATTGGGAAATCTGAGTTTGAATACGGGTCAAATGAAAGTTTTCTTGGAAAATTTCTTGCCTTAATTGCAAGATTGCTTGAAATTTGAAGATACAAATAGAGGATATAGTTAGGAGCCCCATGAGCCACTGTCCCCATGCTGTTCGCCCCCAACTTGTAGTAACTGTTTTGATCCTCTACCCTGCATTAGTCTATGGCCAGTATCTACAACATCATATGAAATTAGTGGTCAGCAAAATTAAAACCCTAACAACTTGGGAGATTCCCAAGGTGCTGTTGGATGACCCAAAATTTGTGTGGGCACTCCTTCAGCAATTTTAGGCATGGGTCCAAGGAGCTTCTGCCCCCTTGAAGATTTTGCAGCTGTAATTCCCATGATATATGAAATTCAAAGCTGGAGAGGAGCCCTTTTCAGTTATGGATCCTGAGGGTGATTAGGGCCATGAAACCATAGCAAAATCTTCAGGGTTGTGCCGAAAGGTTTAATAAAATTCTGCGAATTATGGATTACCAGATTTTTGACTCATGGGGCCTTGAGGCCTTTCGTTTGCACTTCAAGCCTTTGCATTTGTTATGAATACTGAGCAAAATTTCAAAATAATTGGTCCATTAGTCCTGATAAGGTAAAGAACTAACACTTTAAAATCTTTGCAGGTTTTGATAAATAGTAAATCTTATTGTCACTCATAATAAAAGATATATAATACTTTGTTTTATTGTGGAATAAAACAAAGTGCATATCTTTTATTATGAGTGACATCATAAATTTCCACCAGGTGAAGCCGAAAACTATGTCTTATTAGTAAATCTTGTTATTGGCCACAATTCCCAAAGATATTTTTAGAAGGGTAAGAAAACATTACTTTTTGCTTCACATTTTGGCCCCTTCAATATTGTGTGGGGATCTATACATCAGCATGGATAGGCACCCATTTCAACCATTAAACATGGAGTGTAGAGGTTTAAAGTAATTCAGGAAGCTGAAGTATTTTGTTCACAATTTGTGATTTTAGTCATTTTCCATCGGAATGGGAGAAAGTCCTGACATTATTGCTGCTAGAGAAGTAGCAAAACACATTGGAACTGAACACCATGAAGTGAACTTTACTGAGAAGGATGTTGCAGATGCCCTGGATGATGTAATATATCACCTAGAAACAGCTGATATCACCACTGTAAGGGCATCAATGGGTGAGGAAGATTCTATGTATTGCCATGTGGATGTGCATTGTTTAATTCTACAATTTTTCTGAAAGCATGAAAGATGTTATATTTTCTAAGGTCTTTGATAGCCTTCAGTGGATAAACTATTTTCATTAATGTCCTGTGATTAGATTATAAAATATAGGTTTTAAGTTGACCACGTAGTCAGTTGGTAACATACATTAATACAGTGAACTTTAGTGCAATAAAACCTATCTATGTTAGTACTCAGCAAAGACAAACAGCAAAACAGTTATTCCTCATTTTAGTCTTCTCTTGTAGAACCTTACAATGTTAGAGAGTGAATCGCAAACATTTACGGTTACTCTATTCCATACAATTTCAAAAACTTGCATGAGATAACTTGGGTCTCCATGTATGACGTTGAAGAAAACCCCACCAGAGACATCTTGGCCTTCCAGAAAGGTCATTGAAATATACGGGTAATAAAGTAATAATATATATACATAGACACACACTCGAGCCAATTATTTTAGGTAAAGTTAACATATCTTTTTAAATCTACATACAGACCAAGGTAAGGGCTTAAAGCTAAGTCATTCACTCTTTAATTCCTGTTTTGTGGAAGGAGTTTTTTATTATATTCATTATTTGTTTTCTGAATTTTAGTTTGAATTGGTGGTCCTTCTGCCCTATGTAATTGGGTTTTTCGATTCTATTTGTAAGCTCCTCCCAGCCCTTTTCATTTTTCACTATTTTGTACATCCCACGTAACCTATTCACCTTCCTCTCAGTCTGAGTGATTCCTATCGTGGTGATACTATCATTGCTGTTACACTATCTGTCCTTCTATGCCTTCCTAAAACGTGCTTGGCTGCTTCCTCTGTACTTTCTCGAGCTTATGAGAAAGGGCCTTTTCTCTTGGGTCCCAGACTTGTCGCGTACTATAATACTGGCCAAACAATGGAAGTGTAGGCTAGTTCATTTGTTTCTTCGTTGCTTACCTTGAGTTGATGTAGCATTTGTAAACCTGTTTGAGACAAGTGTGCCAGGAAACAGCCAAGTACAAAAATCAGAGGTAAATTGTATAAATGGTTAACCTTTACCTTCCTGAGTTTTTCTGTAGTCGTAAGCCTTGCTGGCCGGGGTTTTTTAAATGACCAGTGGTTTTTAAATGTCCATCAATGTGCCAAACGAACACGCTCGGCAGTCTAGGGACACAATTTTTGTGCCGGAGAGACACGCTCGGAAGATAAAGGTTAAATGACATATGCATTAAATATGTAGCATAAATTACAATTTACAAAAACGATTAAATAACCTAACACTTAGGTCCCTTGATTAGTATTGCAGCAGCTATTCAATATTTCTACACTTAGTTACGCATGCATTGCTAATTTTTGAAATGATAATTTTTCCTCAATGCTGGAAAGAGAAATTAGGTCTGAGCCAATGGAAATGTAGTTCCCAAGAAGAAATATATGATTAATGTTTTTTTTTAAAGATAGCATGGTAAAGTTTCAACATAATTAAAAAGAAATAAAAATGAAGATCAACAGAATTAGGAGAATCAATAAGCCCAATGAAAAGTTCAAGGGGAAAAATATTAAATATAAATTCTGTTAGGAAGAAGAGAAAACCTAGAAAAATTGCAATGGTCAGTATACATTGCATATTTTGTGTTAATCTGAGAAGCAACCAGCTACAGTCATAAAGAGTTCAGCTGAAGTTATTGGATTGGATAGTTGTCATTGGATAGTGGTAGCAGAGAGTGAAAAAAAGATATGTTTCATGTCAATCATTTGTTTTTCAACTGCAAAATTGTCACTACATGTATTAATCATTATTTCAGGAATGTACCTAATATCAAAATATGTACTGAAAAACACGGATTCAACTGTCATTATGAGCGGGGAGGGGGCTGATGAAGTTGCTCAAGGGTACATTTACTTTCGCAATGCTCCCTCTGCAGCAGACGGGCACAAAGAGAGCTATCGGCTATTGCAGGACCTCTACATGTATGATGTTTTAAGGGCTGACCGCACCACCTCTGCATTTAGGTAAGTTTGATTTGTCCCATGCCATACCTGCCTCTAAAGCCTGTTTCGCACCACATTTTATCCAGTGCTAGACCTGGTACGAGGCCTGTTCAAAAAGTGATGGGAGTTTTTTTATTGTGCGGTAACAGGTAGTTCTAGCAACGTCTGGCTGGCAGCACTGATTCTTCATATCCTTCTGAGTAGTCATGGTTTTCCATTTAAAAAAATAATGTTCAGTATCCATCATATACCTCTGTAAGTGGAAGCTGTTTTAGTTGCTGTGGCGATTTTTTTCAATTCCCTAGTTTCAGGGATCATCATTGCAACATGAAATTTTGCGCGTAACTTGAAAATCTTTTACAGAAACCTTTGAAGTTTTGGAGATGGCTTACAAAGATGTTGCTCTTAGTTGTACATAGAGTTATTTATGATTTCCCTGATTCAAATTGGTTGTCAGTCAGTTCAAGAAGATCCTCAACTAGGAAGGCCTTCGATGTCAAATAATGGCAGTATAACTCAGAATTTTGAGGATTTATTGTACGCTGTCGTCATACTACAACAGATCTTGCTGGGAAGTTTCAAATCTTGATAGTGTCTTATCATGACATATTGAGTGAAAAATTGAACATGCATGGAGTTGCAGCAGTTTGTTCCTCTTTTGATTGCAGCCGAGCAGAATGACCTTCCTCGACCGAAGACAACGTGCCTGCCACTTAACTCTAAATTCATGAGAATTGTGCAAAAATCAGATGACTGTCCTATTTCATCCTCCCCACTATCCTGGCATACCTCCGTGTGACATTTAAAAAAATTTCCATCAATAAAATCAGTGCTTCAAAGACATCGGTTTGACACCATTCACGACATTAAAGAGAGTTTAGCACAGGTAAGGGAGGTGATACCCAAAGAAGCACTCCAGGACTGTATGGCAAAGTAGAAACATTACTGGAAAAAGTGTATCTCTAGATAAGGAAAGTACTTGTAAGGCTATAGGGACCAATAAGTTGTAAGTAATCTGAAATAATTATTTTGCAAAATGCCCATTATTTTTTGAACTGCCCTCATATGTTATCTAGTACTTGACATTAAGGACACAATACAAAGTGATTTTGCCATCCTAAAATCATTGAAGTTGTATCACCAAGGAAGCAGTATTTTCACCCATATTGTTCCGCATGTTCACTATAGTTTTAAGTCACCAAACCAATGGCTGCAGGCCAGCACTAGAATGACAGTCTAGACGTAATTATTCATCATTCATTTCATGGCCAGAAAATTACTAATGGCCACAGGAAGTGGTGGACTTAAAGGTGGGCTGATTGGGCATCTGCCCAGGGCTCAAGAACCCAGAGAGTGATAAGAATCCCATGCCTAGACGTTAAAATTATTGTTTGAATTATAACTTTAAACTGAAAAAAAATCTTACTTTTAACAAGCCGTCCATCCTCATTTTGCTTAGGGTTGTTTTCAGCTCCTGCCATTACAATTGAAGTATCGCTTATGTTACATGATTACAGTTTGGAGCTACGAGTTCCCTTCCTTGATCATCAGTTTACTCAGTATTATCTGAGTCTCCCAGCAAAATCAAGGCAGCCAAAGGATGGTGTGGAGAAGTATTTGCTAAGGAAAGCATTTGATGGCACAGGACTCATTCCAGATTCAATTTTATGGAGGCATAAGGAAGCGTTTAGGTAAGTGAGCTTGTAACTATTACATTACCTGCAGAAACCCAAAAAAATACAATCTGAAATAATTACGTTATGCCTACAATGAGAAATGGGGCAACATTTCGGTAATTTTTTCTCTCCGACTTGAATTTTCATGGCTCCATTCACGTAGAGATTAAATTTAGTGTTGTGGAGAACTGCATACTACATGTGCATGTTAACATATGGTTCTTTAATGTTAATTTTTCATGCTTATTTTTTCCTTGGCAGCGATGGAGTTGCATCCCAGAAAAAGTCTCTCTTTACAGTTATTCAGGATATTGTGGAAAGCAAGGTGTCTGATAAAGCCTTGGAAATGGCCAGCAAAAAGTACCCACATTGTACTCCAAAAACAAAAGAATCTTATTATTACAGGTATGATCTTAATTTACCTATAGAAGTTTTGTCATTTGAGATAGCCGATTGACATACAAGAAATTAGTAATAAATAAATGTGATAAATTTAGGTTAAATCATTCTAAATAATTTGCCCATAACATTTTGAAATATGCACAATAAATCAATATCCTGGGCAGTTACATCTTTTTTGAAATATTTGAGCTCCATATCATCACATTCATTTTGTTGGAAAATTTCAGGTTATAGGCTTAGAACTGCCTCAAACCCTTCAGTGACTTATTTACAGTTTTGGGTGAATTAACCACCAAAAAATAGTTAGTTTGGGGAGATAGAAATTTATTTCCACTGTGGCATAATGCTGTGTAAATGATGATTCTGGTAGAGACCCAGCTGAATGATGAATGGGAGTAGGGAAGGAGGTGATGGTTGAAGCAAATAGTAGAAATGAACAAATGTTAAAACAAATACTCTTGCAGTCACTTGTTATAGAAAATAAGAGCAATGGATAATACCGTTGAGTGAATTAACCCCATACTTTCTGATTACAAACCATCCCTAGAGTAAAAATTATCCAAATGTAACAATACTATGGAAGTAAATTACGTGTAAAATTATAATTTGTAAATTATGACAAGTATATTTGAGTAAGTTAAATGCATTTGTTTGCTGCAAATTACTTGTAATGAATTACTGTTCTTTATCAGAAATGCATTCTAAGATTGGTCTTCACCTCAGGGGGCAAGCATATAGCTACAGTTTCATACATCTGAGGTTGAAATTTGTTTGGTGGTCGCCGCCTCTCTAGTGCAGACTGCTTTGTGGGGGTGGCTAAAAATGAATTTGATTACTCCTTGTTCCTGGGTTCAGTTGTGAATTAAGTTTATTCAATTGCTACTTTTGGAAGTAAACTATCCCATCTTCTTCCTATATATAATGAAAATTAATGGATGTTGATCATATTTTTCCTATAAAGTTGTACTAAGAAAAACCACAGAGTAACTTGTGGGCTGAGGAGTGTGGTAATAGTTCTTGATCCCTGTCCACATCATATTCACAGCATTGTTTTCAAGTCTAAATTTAAAATTTCAGGTCTTGCCTGGGGCTTTTTTGCAAAATTTCAGGAAGATAGTAAAATTTAATATCCATCAGGAATTAGCAAATAAAATCAGCATGGCATCCCCCAGATTATAGTGTCATATCTAGTGGTCTTAGAAATATCGATTAGCAACCTAGTGCCACACTCTCATTCCATGAAATAAAAACATTGTCTATTTTCTATCATTTGCATTTTTCCCTATCGAACCTATGTATGCTCCCTTGTCTATATGGAAATCTTGTCCTTTGCGCTGATATGCTCAAGGTGCTCTTGTATCAGCCACTGCTGTTTGCCTCAAAATGTTCAAGGTGCCTACGTAATAGTTCTATCAAAAGTTCAATTGCAAAAATTTTTATAATAATAATTGTTTTCTTTCACATTATTTTTGTTATTTAAACGGCAAATTCTTATGAGTATTTGAAAAGATTACATAGGTACTAGTGTACACAGTTGATTCACAAGCAATCTTTTTGAATTATTTGAAAACTACATAAATATGGGCTTTCTTAGAGTAAAAAGGTAAATTTCTGTGGAAGGGAAAGGGTTAAAGTCCAACTAATTTTAAAAATCTTGTAGCTCTAGGTTTTGAAAATTTGTATTTAATGTAAAACTCCTTATTGTAAGCTTCCCTGTTTTTTCTTCTCAGCTGTCCTTAATTGAGCATTCAGTATCAACTCTCTGTATGGTGTGCTTGATAATCACGCACTTATTCTTTGTATGTAGCCCTACTGTATTACTTCATACTGCACTTATTATCCTTCAATATCCTAGTCTATTATAAAGTATTGTTCTATAATTGACTGGTTCATATTTGATCCTGGTTAGATATTTAATAGCCTTTCCATTTTCCTAAATTTTTTTTTGTGCCATCAGGGTGCATACTTTTTAGCTTACCTATGATAATTATATTTTACTTGGTTATTGCCAAAGCACATCATTTTTAACTAGATATTGGCTCACAATTGCCATAATATGGTCAAAAAATCAAACAAAGTGAAATGAATTAATATAAAATTATTACTGTTGAGGCAAGGGGGCTACTAAAGTTGCCTGTGGATATGCTTCATTAATTTCCAATTAACTCATTGGTAGTTTCATGCAACAATTTTTTTACCCATTAAATGTCAGAGGTACACAAAGGTATTTGAAATGAAAAATGATGGCTGTAGATAACCTTTTCATCTCGCACTGTGCTTGAATCTCGTCAGATAAAATGATAACAGTCACTTTCCTCCCAATTTTTATACTTGACAGGATGAAGTTTGAAGAGTACTACCCTGGACAATCCCATTGGATGCCTTACTTCTGGATGCCAAAATGGACAAACGTGAGTGACCCATCAGCCAGATTCATCAGCCATTATGCAGCAAAGGATGGAATATGATGCCTAAGTCGTCACAATTTTTTAATCAAACTGCAGCAGCTTCTCAGTAAACATGATTGTTGTTCATTTTTTCATTCTCTTGTAATATGAGTCACCTGAATTGCCAATCCTGTTTCAACCTTTCACCAATTCAGTTAGACCCTTGACTACTGCAACATTTGGTATTTTTTTGTCTGTATGAAAGGGACCTCAATGCAACTGAAGTTATCATACCTATGGTATGCAGCTTAATGACTTTGGTGAGGCTTGCACTCACACCTTAATCAATATATAAACTGTTATCTGTTTGCTTTTCATACAGATAGCCTGACAGTGTAATCTCAGAGGAATGAATGTGGGCATTGTAGAAAGGTGCAACCATGAATCACCTTTTAGCCAATTGTTCATTTATAGATATTTTTATTACAATGTTGACACCATAACAAAATAATCTGGTGATGACGGACCCTTTGAACAACAAAATCCGTAAGATCTGTCCTTGGACAGAGGCATATCACTTTGTATATAGGTGAGGAAGCTCGTATACATAGATCTCCTATCGCATTGTATCTTGATAATCTCAAAGTGCAATAATGTATGTAGATCAACTGATGTAGATTAGGAAAACATATCACCTATATATGCTAGTAAATTAGTCCACATCTTTACAAATCATTGCTTGTCTTATTTCGTTAAATGTGATTTGTATTGAGAGAAAGGACTGATATGTTTTAGTAAAATCTTACTGGAAATGCAGTATTGCCACTTTGCTAGTTGACACTAAGGCTAGAGCTATATATTATTTTGGAAGGAAAAAAATTGTTTTCCATTACCAATTGATTCAAGAGATGAAATCTCGTTTAAATAATGGAAAATTCATTCTATTTGACAGAAACTCTACTATCATTGAATGATATCCATACTTTCCCATAAGGGTCCAAGCTAGTGTCTGCATTGTGTGTGATATTCGCATAACTTTTTAAATGGCACATTTACTTGCCTTTTATCCTATTCGACCATTATGGAAAATTAGTATCTTGTCAATCATTATTTAGTATGAATTTGTATCTAATTATTGTTTTTTACTGACTACATATTTATTCATCAAGCGACTGACGTGCGCCATAGTCATACGATTAATTGTTTAAAGAAATTTTAAAAATAGAATGTTTATAGTGAGTTTTTAGTTTATGCCTATGAGAAAAGAATACAATCCTGTATGGGATTTTAAGAAAAGTTGACGAATCTCTGGCACAGAGATTCAAAATCAGATGAAGAAATTTATATGAAGAACATACATTTTAAAGAAGGCCTTAAAGGGTGGTGACATGAAGGCATGAAATCTAAGTTAAACTATCATAAATCAATAAATCAGTTTTGGATCAGTTAATATTAGAGTTTATACCATAGTTTAAGTAATAATATTTAGGAGACAAATAAAACTTGTTTTCAAAGACTTCTCCTTATGCCACCATATTTTCTTTGTTTTTTATAAGCAGTGCTTTTTTTGTTGTTGCTTGTGTGCCATGGTGTATTTCAGTTTTAAAGTATACAGTTTCAAAAATTTAGGAAATAGATGTTATAAAGCGTTGTCAATAAATACAAAAATTCAATCAAAATATGAATAATAAGTCTCAACAAAAGAATCTTCATATGAATCACTGTCCCTCACACACTTAAATCTCCAAAAGACTTAATAAGAAAGACATAAAGTGGCAAATATAACAGTAAAATGAATGGCCGAATGTAATTATGTATTTATTTCTCTCAGTATTTCAGCCAAAGCTTTCAAAGCATTGGCTCATTAGTTCGTAGTTTTAGTATTTTAAGTGGCTAAACCTCTCAATTAAATTAAATTAGTTAATTTAATTCAAGGTGCAGGGTTTTCAATTATGGGTAAAATCAATTTGGAAAGAAAAACCTATGTATACGTGTAGGGTGCTACGTGGAATGACCTGAGACTCCCAGGGAGTGTGTTCATGAAATATGTGATGTGATTTCCAAGACTGATAAATCTAGATGTTGAACGTGGATGACAGATAGTAATTCTAAAATCCCTACTGTGGTCTGCAAGTGTGTACATTGATTGATTTGAGATCTCTCTTATTTGGATTTGAGTGCAAGAACCCCACAGTGTCAGATAAACTGCATACCCTGGATAAAAAAAGGAAGGGTGTGATTAAGGATCAGAAAGGTGAAAGGATGGCACAGCTTATAGCAATGGCAAACAAGTATTTATATTAATTTAATTCTCGTCATGAACCAAGAAGGTTTTTACAGCAGTGATCTCTGTCTACATCTCATTAAGTGAACGATAAATTATTCCTATATTTTACTTTTAGCTGCCATTTGAAATGTCATTCATAATGGGCACTAATTTAATAAAATGAAATATTTATTCTTTTGAAGATGAAAAATAGCTTGTTATTGGTAAAGGATATTTATGTTTTGATAATACCCTAAAAGAATTATTTCTCATATTCATGTTTGCTCGAAGAATGTATGTATTGTTGATTAATAAATAAAATGAATCATATAGTACTTACTTTCCATGTTTCATTTTTTATCCTGTAAGTTACCTTCATTCATCAAGGCAGTTTTGTACACGAGCACAAGTGAAATTTTTAATTGGTTCAACAAGTCAGAAAAGGATTTAGGTTCTTCAACTATGAATTTAAAAAGATTCTTGATGAACCCTCATATGGGTTTGCCCTGTTTCGTAGTGCCACTGGGTGCACAGCGGAATTTGATGCAATCCCAACTATATTTGGTATCTTTTAAGTTAAATTATTTCACTTTTGCTGAAAAGTATCTATATATATTAATTTTGTAGCATGTCAGTCAATCTGTATCCGTTTTGTTTCTTTCTCTGTCAATTTTTGAGCTAGAATAGTGAGGTTTGGTGCGTTGAATGTGGAATCTCTGTCTTCATGATTTGGTAGTAGTTTTGGATTTTTAATGGGCGTGTGGCAGGGGGTATTAGGTCACCAGCCGTGCAAAGGTGTAAGATATTTGGAGATGAAATGGATCATTTTTGGGTTGTGGTTGCAACAACCAGATGGTGGGAAACACAGTGACAAGGGAGAAAGGTCAAAAGGCTGGAAGAGTGTAAAGGTTGAAACAAAAGAAACCCACAGTGCTCTCCTATTCTAATGGCCAGAGCTGGTAGCTGTGGAGCGGGTACACACCCTCACACAGAGTGAGCAGGCTAGCTGCCTGCTAGTATTATTTTAATTTATGATCCTTAAAGAAATTGTTTTTTGCAAACCAAGCTAAATATTACATTGTTTTATATTAATTCATATTAGAGTAGAAAGGGTCACATCTGAGTGGTTTGTAAGGGTACTGAATCAACATACATAAAAAATTACCTAACTTGTTTTGTACGTAGCAGAACCAATTAAATAATGACACAAGGTAAGGGATGCCATTATATTTCATTCTTCCTCCATCGTGACTCAGTTTTTTTCTCCAAAATTCTCTTCAACTTTTCTTTATCTCATGATGTCCTCCTCTCCCCTTTGCTTCATCTACTTATATCTTTACTTTTAAAATGAAGTTCCATTCATCCATTAAAAAACTGAACAATTTCTCACTTTCATTTTTTTATGCCGTCAGACCAATTCTTTCTATTTTTCTCCACCCTTTAAAGCCTTGAGCCTTTGTCCATCTATATCCTTCAAAAAGAAATTTTCTGTTCCAAATGTTTTGCTTAATCTGAAAGTTTTCAATAATATTTTCTTCATGGCTTTATCAAGAGCCTTCCTCACCAATTCCTTTCACTTCATCAATGGCTTTCATAGTTGTGCTCCAATTAAAATTTATGGCTGTTCTACTAAACCATTAAAATTTTACTCCAAAATACTTGACAGATGGTTAAGCACATCCACCTTCTCTATTTTTTGTACTCCTAACTTCATATCCAACTTCTCCACTCATGAAAGCATCTCATTACCTTGGGTCTTTTTGAGGCTATTGCTGCCACCTACTCTTTACTCCAAATAAAGAAATAAAACCTGAAGCTGTAATCTGAGGTGGTACAAGTGATGTAAAAGGGGGGGAATGGAAAATAAAATTGAGACAATAGACACACTGGAAAGCTTACCTAATTGAAAGAAAAGAAATGCAAAACTGTTAAAAACCTAAGTGCAAAACCAGTAATTTTATATAAAATGGAATTTTTCATCTATGTCCAAATGTAAACTCTCCATTATTGGTGAAATATTGGTTTTCTAAGGGGCTATTTTTGTGTATGAAGAAAGTAAACCAACAGTTTATATAAAAAAAGGTTGAAAAGCAATTATATAACTCATAGATATGAATATCATAATAACATGCTATTCGGAACCATGTGCTGGAGGAGGATTCTGAAAATCAAACGGACGGACAAAAATAAGAAATGATGAAGTGTACAGAAGAGTTCAAGAGGAAAGAAACATTTTTACACTATATACAAAAGAAGAACCAGATGGATTGGACACACCCCAAGGCACGATGGGTTTAAGCCAACCAAACCAAACCAAACAATTGTGAGGAACATAATTGAAGGGAAAATTGAGGGAAAATTCTGTAGAGGAAGAGCCAGGAATGAGTTCATGGGCCAAATAAAGAGGAAAGTATGCATAGGAAGAGCTACCAAGAAGTAAGGGAACTGGCATTAGATAGGGAAGGGTGGAGGGCTGCAGTCCACCAATAATAGGTTTGAATGGCCGAAGATGATGACGGCATCAGAAATTCTATTGAAGCTTAGCAATATGCTAAAGGAAAACCCCATGTGCACCAAGTTAGTTTGCCTTGCTGAGTTTACCTTGACGTATGTAGTTAATTTGATCACACGTGTTTCCATAAAGGAGGCCCTGGATTTTGCTCGGGACACTTGGATGCGTCCATAAGGTGCCTACGCAAAACATTGTCACCGAAATTTTTCATTAATAAACACGGAAAAATAATGAGGAAAGATTGCCTTCAGAAAAGAATATTAGAAGGAAAGATGGAGGGAAAGAGAGGGAGGGAAGAAGAGGGGGAGAAGGAAAGATCAATGGGAGAGAGAGGGAGAGGAATATGAAGAAATAATATGTTGATGGATATTATGCATGTAAGAAGTTACTAAGAGCTGAGGAAGGCAGCACAGGGTAGACGAGCATAGAGGGAGCAGTGCAGTTGAAACATGTCAGAGAACAGATTCACTTTTGGAGAGAAAAATGGCAATCGAATAAATTATTTCATTTTTTAATATCTGTATTGTAGTCAACCAGTCTAACCACACCACTGGACTCTCACTTTCAGCCGATCTTTTCGTTAATTTATTATAAGTGCACTCATTCAACTCAAACCACCAGCTGATCAGGAACGTGGGATATAAATATCATCTACATCTATATACTACTCAGCGAGCCGCCGCATAGGCTTGTGGCAGGGGGTGTTAGGACACCGGCCGTGTAAAGAGATAAGGGAATTAGGTTTTGGGAGGTGAAATCGATCATAATAAAAACTGAGCTACATTCAATAAATTAATAATAAAATAATGGGTAATGTACTACTCCGTTTCTGCGGATCACCCAACACAACCTCCCTGGCGGTTTTTGAGAGGGCGTTCGACATTGTTTAAACATTTTTTAAGCTTCAATAAGGCGTCGTAAATGCTGAGTCATTGCTCAAATAGACGTTCAATAAACACAATTGAAAACGCTTAAGGCATTTTGTAAGCGTTTATTAAAGATTCTTAGGCGTTTCCTGGGTGCTCCGTGAACGCTTATTGTCTTGCTGAGGTTTTTTTCAGGTGTTGTTGAGTGTTCTCGATAATGGCTTTTACAGCGGTTCATAGGCGTTCGTTGGGAAATGAAAACGCTTGGTGGGACCGGGTGGTAGGGATTCATATAGCGTTCTGTGGGCGTTTCACCGACGCTAGGCGTTGTCTGCCCTACCGATAAGCGTTTGGTCCCTCATTGGGGACAGCCCCAAATGTTTTGGCCGCGTCCATGTGACGCCAAATATGTTTCGGATACTGGATAGCTGTCGAGAAACAATACTGTAGTGACATGATTTTCCGGGCGCGATCGATCTCCTCGGTACGCCACAGTTGCTACCAAAGTTTATAATACACAGATTGCTATAATCGAAACGAAGTAAGAAACACGCTTCGTTGTACACTACTCCGTTTCCGCGAATCACCCCGTGCAACACAACCTCGAGTTGGCTCGATTTCTATTTCGTCGATGTAGATTGATACCATTGATACAATAGAGCGAATGATGATGAGGCGTAAATCACAACCTTGTTTTGATTGGGGGAACTATGTCCTACCGAGGAGAGAATGGTATGCTGCACATTCACTCTGACATCTGGGAGTGATATTTGCAAAATAGTCGTGGCACAAACTTCCCAGATAAAAATTTTTGCTTTCCAACTGCTTTCCGATTGCCTTACATTGGAGCAAATGGAAAGGAAGCGGAAAGCAATCAGGTAGAGGAAAAGAAATGGAGAGCAAATGGAAAGCAACCCTCCACAACGCAAAGACAACTGGAAAGCAATGGAAGGCAACCGGAAAGTAAAGTTGCTTTCCGTTTGCTTTCAAATCACTTTGGAAAGGTAACGGAAAGCAAAAATTTTTATCTGGGTTACTTCGACGGTATAGAAACTAGCAATAGATGATGGCGCGTGAGTTAAAACTTAGTTTCGATCGCGGCTACTACAGACCGATCTGAACCTATACCGCCATGGGCGATCGTGGCAACTGCTACTTACCGAGATGAGCTATAGCATCTTAAACGCGCGTCGCGAACAAGCCGCTCGAGGGTCTACTGCACGTTCAACGTGCGCGTGTAAAAATTAGCTTTTGTAGAGAGCTCGTGAATGCCGTAGAAACGCCCAGTGGGCGATTCCCTATGCGTTTGGAAAATCTTTCGCGACAAGCATTCAATGAGAATTCATTATCGGCGTAACAACGCACGCTCACAAAGCATTCGTAGTCAGTATTACAAACGCTCAAGCAAACGCCGAGGAAAGCATTCCAAGGCTTTTGTTGAGCGTTTATTGAGAGCTCGCTTGCAAGCCTTCGGCGAACGCTTGTAAATGCCGGAGGTACGCCAAGTAGAGCATTATAAAAGCGTTTATAAGGTGTTTTCTTGAGAAAGCGCCCACAAGGTATTTGCTGTGCTCAACTAACGCTCGTAAATCGCCGGAACGCTCGGGAAACGCGCGACAAATGCTCTATTACCTATTATTTTTCACCGCAATATCGCCAGCGTTGATGCAACATGACAAATGATAGGTCAATTTAGAAAGGTTGTTGAGTTACATACGTATTCCTCTTATATTTTTTTATATTTTATATATATTTTTATAAATTTTTTAAGTATAATAGATATAATATACTTTTTCTTAACATGAGTGTTTTAACTTATTGCTATGTTATTGCTGAGTATTGTTTTTTGTTGATATATAATATTTCTAGTTTTAAATCAGTTTTAGTCACAAATATAAGGTAAGCCTAAATAAAATAATTAATGTTTTTTAATTTTAAATATAAGTTAATTGTTTTAGATAAAACTAATTGTTAATGTAATGATTTAAACAAGCCCTTGTTTGCTAACTTGGCACTGCACGAGCGTGTAGAAGTGTAGCGTTTTTACTGAAATTCACTGCTCTATTACTCTAAATGTAGTTGAGTCTCAATCATTATTTTTATGTAATATATTTCTATGAGTATGAAGAACATCCTGTAAAAGTTTCACGTGTTTTCATTCAGTCCCTTTTTAGATATTGACCTGAGAAAATTGACGCTCAAAGGCTTTCGGCCATTTATTAAAAGCTCTAGAAAAAAAAGAAGTGCATTCTCAGAACTAAAACTTATACTGCAGGTAGTTATGTAATTATTTAACACAGAAATAAAATATTATTAATTGGTCTTGTTTCCTTCATAAAAATGTATGGTCTTAAAAAGAAACGATTGATAAATTTTTTCCGAGTTTTTACAGAAAGAGTTTGACCTCTTGAGAACTTCCTTGCATGATAAAAAGGTTGTAAAAATGTACACCTAAAGTAAACTATGGTAAACACACTTTTTTTAAATTTATTCTGATATCTTTAAAATTAGCTTGGCAATTAAACTTTCCGCAAACCACGTTTTTCATTAAAATTTGCCCAACCGCCATTTTATAAATGGCTGCCAGAAAAAACTATGGCTCACAACATTTTTTTCAAAAAGTGTTTTGTGACTGTCTACCTATAGGAAATTCATGATAAAAAATCAGGAAAATAAAAAATGTTGAGCAACATAACCTGGGTGATTTGAAATGGATTGACCCCGCTTATTGAGCGCGGAAATAACGAGTTTTTGTACCTATCTGTTCGGCAATGCATCTCTCTTATTTTATCGCTTCTCTCAGACCTATAGATAGATATACCTATAGATGTAGTGAGGCGTCATGATAATATTCGCTGTGTCGCTCTGAAACATACCAGTTCTGAATTTCTCAAGCAAGCTAAGCCTAGCGTGGTGCCTCCGAATCTCTAGGGGCTATCACCTTAATCCCTTTAAAAGTTGTGAAACACTATGTTCGCTCGTAGTAGTTTATAACGAAGCGTGCAGTTTTTCTTTGTATTGTATCATTTTTTTGGTTAAATCTTTACGACCAGGGTCCCAAATGCTCGCGGCGTACCCGAGGTGTGGCCTAACCAGGGCGGAGTAGCATCTCTCTTGGACTTTTTCATCCGAGGAACTTCCTATTATGCGCTTGACGAATCCTAGTTTCTTTAATGCTGTGCCACATATGTCTTGCATGTGTAATCCCCACGATGCATCAGAAGTTAAGGTAATTTCCAAGAAAAGGTAATTTCCATTTGCCGTCTTATTCGAAAAAATCTGGAAAATCATAAGAAAATTTCAGTCATACATCGTGATGTAGGATATTTGCCTTTAATTCAAGAGTTGCTTCCTATTATACGCTTAAAAAAACCTAGTTTCTAAAATGCTTTAATGTTCTTTAATATTCACGATTAACCACTCGATCATATCTGTTAATTGCATTGTTTGTCAATCGACAGTAACAAACCGCCGTCATAGATTATTTCCTAAACATTATGAACACGCTGCTCCCCAATATCATCTTAACAGTGGAATGAAATCAACGTCACACCATTAACGTCCTGACATATATTTTTATTAGTTATTCTATGGGACGTGTTTTTTTTAGATTCTTAGTAATCCCACGCACACGGATCATATAATTCCGACTGATTCCACCCACTCTTTCCCCCATAAATATGCTGCCCTGCACTCACGCAAATGATACTTCGTCTTACACGGATTCCGCTCACTGAGCTGAGCTGCCTGACTTCAAATCTGTAGAAAAAATACATCTGAGATTAAGTATGGAAATACGTTCAGTCGGTCATTGACTGACGGACATACGCACATACATGAAGTTTTTAAAATAAAATAAATAAAAATAACAAAAAATATATAATTTTTCCTTAAATTTTTCTTCGATGGACTACGTCTACTCTCAACAAAATCAGGAACCTCAACTAAATCTTGGAACTCCCTCCCTATATCCTTGAAACATGGTTCGTCAGTTAAATCCTTCAAAACCAAATAATACGAATATCTTACGCAACAACAGAACATTTGCAGTCGGGTATTTTGTTATCACACATGAATATTAGTTGTTAATGTAAAACAATTATGAAAAAATGTGCACTAAAGTCAACCAAAATTATGTATGTAATCAATAAATCAAAAATATGTATACTAAATGGCATTGACGACCACTGATTCGTAATGTTGTACTTAATTTACGAAATAACTTTTGTAAAAACCGACCATATTTTTTTACTAAATGTATACTTGGTCTTACAGGGCACGCCCTAGATCAATAAACTTGTATCTATCTACTCTAACATTGAACCCTCCATACAATAAGAGGCTATTCAGCCGCCTTGGGCGGACGAAAGCAACATTTGACGATCGAACGGGTATTCCTCAGCTCAAAGTCACGCAAGGAACTATGTTGAACTACAAGAATTCCAAATACACCTATTAATGCTCGCGCTCCTCCCCTGACCGAGAGAGAAGATGTGCTTTAAACCATGATTGAGCGCGCCAATAGAAGCTCCTTTACCTAATGCCAAACAAGGACCCGCCGAGCCCTGTGGACACAGAGATAGCGCAAAGGCTCAGTTTACCTTACCCATAATGCCACGCGCCCGTTTCCTCCATGCTCCGATGACGCTTCCTCGCACGCCTCGCTGCTCCCGTCAACGCCAGTCTCCTTAGAAAGCCATACCCCCATCTTCAACGCGTTTCGTCGACGCTTCGTTAGCTTCGAATTCCGTTCACATATCGTTTTCACCAAACCGCGTGCGGAAAAAAGTACCTTGCTGATGTAACACCGCAAGAACGACATCACATACCAAGAATAGGAAGTAAACTGAAACCATAAGCTGAAGGAGAATCAGCAATTGATGCGATGATACTAAAATCATCCGTGGCCGTTCAATCCTAAGATAGTTTTACAGCTGTTCTCCACCCTTCCCTATCTAATGTTAGTTCCCTTTCTCCCTGGTAGGTCTTTCTGTGCACTTTCCTCTTTGTTTGGTCCATGAACTTGTTCCTGGGAACACCTTTGGGGACTTTTCCCTCTATTTTGCCTTCAATTATGTTCTTCACAAACCAATTTGTGCCTCAGGGTGTATCCAATCCATCTTGTTCTTCTTTTCTGTATAGCGTTCCATATGGTCCTTTCCTTTGCTATTCTTCTGTAAAATTCATAATTTCTTATTTTGTCCGTCCATTGTATCTCCAGCATCCTTCTTCAGCACCAGCTTTCGAAGTCTCTTATGGTCTGCTTTTCCAATAGGCCATGCTCCACATGAATATTTCACATACTGTTTTATAGTCTGTAATCCTACATTCTTTGAACGCAGAAGTTGTCTTTCAATCATGAACGCCTTCTTAGCTTCGGCTATTCTTCGCATTCGGCTATCGCCTATTTATTACCCTAAGGAGAAATAGCGTTACCAAGTTTTATAATGTTTTTAATAAGATACACGATGTAATTTTTTCGGGTAAAATACCTATCAAATTGTTTAACTTTTTCCTGGGTCTTCCTCTGGGGACTTTTTTCTCTATTTTACCTTCAATTATATTCAAACCCACGTGCTCCAGGATGTGTCAAATCCATCTGGCGCTATTCTGTTTAGTGTTCCATATGGTCCTTTTCTTTGCTATTCTTTGGTGAACTTTATTATTTCTTATTTTGTCCATCCATTTTATCTTCAGATCCTCCTCCAGCATCAGATTTCGGTGGCCTCTAGTCTTTTCTGACCTGTTTTTCCAATGCTCCATGCTTCCTAACCATAGAGTGCCACGCTGCCCAAGAATTTTTTAACATACAGTTTCCTAGTTTGCAGTTTTATCTTATTTGAACATAAGAGTTGTCTATTTACCATGAACGCTTTCTTAGCTAGGAATATTCTTTACTTTACGTTCATTCCTCGGAGCCATATAACAAAACTGGTTGCACCATTGTTTTTTATATTCTTATTTCAGTGTTCTTCGAAAGAAGTTTTCCTTTGATATTGTTTGAAAGAATTTTATTCCCAAACAGTTGAATGAGCCTTTTGATGAAAAAATCAATTATATCGCAGAGTTCTATTAATAATGGTCCATTTAACCCCTCCACGTTGATCAGTTTAATTGTATTAGACAATCGTTGGGCATGTGTTTCCTCTGGTGGTTCACAACCGCCTAACGACGAGCTAGGGCTAATCAATATTTCAAACGTAAATGTAAAATAAACCAGATAAAAATGGAAAGACGAAGCAATAAGTCTATATGGACATGAACAAACAAACTTGAGAAAGAACAAAACTCATTACTGGACTGAGATTCACGAGAGGAGACACGCTGAAAAGCACCTTAAGAAGCTCACGAACTAATTAATGCAAAAGAATTCGAGATTTCAAAAAACATGGGATGGAGACTCAAAGGAAGTCTGAAAATACGAATTAAACATCAGCGCAAATGAACATATCACGAAGAAAAAAATGTTCCGCCGACAACACTGGACTTAAACCTCTGAGCAAAGCGCAAGGGGTGGAAAAGCAGATCCAATTAATCTCTTCAAAGAGAGATGTTAGGCAGATTATGCAGTCGAATGCAAGAGACGGGCCGAAAGATGCGCTCTAAATCTCTTCTCTTCCTTGTGCTAAGAAAAACAACGGTGGAAAAAGAAATCACAAAATAACTGCGACGTAACACGAGGTAGGTTTAAGAAGACTGACAGTAAGATAGAGATGCTGAGAATTTCACGGTTGGAGAGTTTCGCACGATAGAACGAGCAGCAGAGGGCTAATTGGTAAATTAAAAAGAATAAGTGATAGTAAAACTTAGGACGAGTTTCACAAGGAGATAGAAAAAACAACACTCAAGAAGGAAAACGGCCAACTGGGGTGCTAATTTCTACATCTGCATATAAGTAATACCCTGCGAGCCGCCACATTGGCGTGTTGCAGGGGGTGTCAGGACATCACCCGTATAAAGATGTAAGGGATTAGGTTTTTGGAGGTGAAATTGTAACGTTTATTATGGGAGCGTACTTATTGGAGGTCAATTGATATTGTAGTCGCTTTTTGTGCACGGAAATAACGAGTTTTGGTACCTATCTGTATCTCTCTTATTTTATCGCTTCTGCTATACTTAGGGATGTAGTGAGTCGTCATGCTAATATTCTCTGCGTTTCCCTGAAACATGCACACAATTAACGAACACTGAGAAATACTCAAATTCAAACAAAACCACGTTAGACTGGAACCAGCCACCTTGAGAGACAGTAGTTGAGGGCATCCCATCAAGTTCAACTGTATTTCAGAGCATACACAATTGAGCCAATTCACAGATAATTACGTTTGGTAATGATACAATAAGCCTGCTTGGTTCTGTTCGGTTTCTGCAGTTATTCTTTCTTAAGGCGGGTTTACACATGGCAGTTGACTTCTATGGAAGTAGCGAGTGTAGCGATATCTCGAATCGTATCGCCAATCGCAGGGCATTGTTTTGCGTACACATTACTTCCAGCTTTTCCCAAATAAGTGGATGACGGAAGTTAACAATAAATATGGTAACTACGAAAATCGCCCAAATTAGGCAATAATGACGTTTGTTATACCTGTTTGAGTCCCATAGGCAGTCGTGGATTTAATAAATTTCTATCAATTACACTAATTGCGCATTATTACATCGTATCGATTATGAGAATTATGACAATGATTATAACTATCAAATAAGAGATAAGTCACCAATCTTACCTTTGGGGTTCTTTTGCATTTAAATTATTTTCAAGTACAAATAAGTATAGAAAAAAGAAGCGAAGATCGCTGTGCACAAAAGTGTACTTCTTTCCCCTTTGCTGTATGGTAGTGAAACATGGGTATACCAGAATGGATATAAGAGTAAACTAAACGCCTAGGGTATGAGTTATCTGAGGAGTGTTTACGGCAAAATTTCGATTGATAGTGTCAGGAATGAGTGGGTAATAAATGAATGTGGGTTAGATGCTCCAGTAATGGACATATATGAAAGGAGTGTGCTTCGTTGGTTTGGCCATGTTGAGAGAATGGATGAGAGTCGAATGACGAAACAGATACATAAGAGTGAAATGAATGGTGCGAGAGGTAGAGGTAGGCCGAGAAAGTTGTGGTTGAATGTGGTTGAGGAAATTCTTAGGAGGAGGAATATTAGGAGTCATAAAAACAGGAGGGCGTGTATGAAGCAGTGTATGGGGATAAATGAGGCAAAAGAGGTTTGCAAGGATAGGTCAGTATGGAGGAAATTATTGAAGCAGATATTTTTATTTTTTATTATTATTATTATTAAAAGGAACTGTAGGGGCTTTACTTTATTCTCTCATCATCACCTCTTTTACTTAAGCATTTTTTTAAAACCATTCTTTCATTTATCCATTCATATCTGTTTTCATTAACAGTCCCTTTATTGTCCGTTGCACCGCCCCTGCAACGGTGGTTTGACCGGAAGGGACGGGCGTCAGGAGGGTCGATCCGAAGGGGCTGGTTACCACAACCTCTCGACCCCGAGTCCCACCGCCCATGACGTCCCCCCAACCTCACCACCGAAGCTGAGCGATGATCAGATTTAGGTGTACAAATATGTATTTATGAGTGAAGCTTAGTGACTGTGCCTACTCCGGAAGGAAACGGCGTGATTGGTATGTATATATGTATGTATTTATGTACAAATAAGTATTTACGTACCTAAACAACAATGAGTCCTCCTATTGCTAACTTATTCGTTGTTTACATTTTAAATATCTTTTACCTGTCACGTGACCAATATTCCACCGGATGTGATGCAATTTTATCGTAGAATCGATACGCTATTTGCACGCAAAATAGAAACCAGTCTAATTTCCTCGCAAGCAACAACCGCGATTGGTTATCACAACTATCGACCACCACTACCATGGAAGTCCGTGCCTATACACAGGGGTGCAACAACCCCCCGATTCGTGGGGGGGGGGGGTAAACTCCTTGAAAAATCTGTATAAGCTAACTAAGCGTGGGCGGGGGGGGGGAAGAAATTCTGCAAATAAAATGTCACCTTCTCCATATAAAATTTTGCGCAGTGTTCCAAATCAGAGCGGAGTCGCTAGGGATAAATCGGGCAGTGTCCGTTAACCACAACCTCTGATTTCTGGAGGGGGGGCTAGCCCCCCACAATCGTGCTTGAGGGGGGGGGGGCAATACCCCCCGTTGTTGCGCCCCTGCCTACACATCGAGGTGTCGCTTAAAATCTACTTCCAAGGCTACTGCCATGGAAGTGACTTCCATATGTAAAGTCGCCTTTAGTGTGTTCAGATATTCACTTGTCTCTTCCGCTTTAGTTTCTACGTCTCTGAACTCATATTAAAGTGCTGACTGAGTGAAACCTGACCTCGCGTGCACCCATGCTTAATTTTTAAATAAAGAATTCAAAGCAACAACAGCCTCTTTTCCAAAGGACAGCAATCCCCGAGAGATTGCAAATGCTATCATTTTGGACGCCAAAGAGAAAATAACTCGCTTTGAAAGAAAATTAAAGCATAGGCACATTCTTTTGAGGATGAGGGTGCAAGATCTTGAATTCGGCAACCGGAATTTTTTCATGCTCACATTAAAATTTTCCTTTACTTAAAGCAAAGTAGTTCCTCTTATCATACGAAGCTTGAATATTGTTTTTTTCTGGAGCATTCCAAAAAATAAGCTTTACGAATTAATTAGTGCTCGGATATATATTTAATAATAAAAAAACTGGAAAGGCAGTATTCAGTATACACGTACGTAACTTCAGAGTGAAGGACAGTTTTCTATGCGCAATTTTAAATGAAAAATTCTTGAGTGTGCCCATTACGCTTGTGCGAAATGTTTGGGACTGCCAAGCAGGGAGGCGAGCAAAGAGATGATGTATGAAGATATCATCATCATCTCTTTGCTCGAATCCCTGCTCGGCAGTCCCAAGCATTTCGCACAGGCGTAGTGGGCACACTCAAGAATTTTTCATTTAAAATTGCGCATAGAAAACTCTATCTCACTCTGAAATTACGTACGTGTAAACTGAACACTGCCTTTTCAGTTTTTTTATTGTCAAATACACACTATATCCGGGCTCTAATCAATTTGCAAAGCTTATTTTTTGGGATATTTTCGTCCATTTTGTTGTGCTATTCATAAGAAAGTAAGGATAGGGCAAGGTTAAACAATATGGTTGTTAATTCGGTTGTCATGGCTACACTTTGATGACGTAGTGCCCTCTTCATACACCTCAATGGACTCAACATTCTTTCGTCTCCGTGGACGCGACATGGAATGGCACCCGAGTTTTCTTTCATCGAAGTCACTTCGCCGTAATTACCATTTGCACTCGCCGGTATCAGTCGACACTTGCGACCTTCGTGCATGAAGTCAGAGATATCCCTGCACTCTCCCGCGGAACAAGGGACCGGGATGGAAATGGGTGGCAGTCTGCCTGCAGATACCTATCACGTAACGCATTACGAATGATCGCTCTGGCGTCATATGCTCAAGCACTTAGACTGAGAGCATGCGTTGCATTTAGAGCGCACATACGGAGTCGTGCGATAGCTTTCCCTTGCACGGATCCATTAAGGTGGTTCTACAGCGACTGCGCGAGTCAAAACAAATGCTAAATCCTACATTTTATAATTGCTCGGTTTAAATCATTGAGATATATAGAGAGGGGATTCACTATGCAGACCAAAGCTGGAAGCTGAAGTCAGACCGCCATCTTCGTCGACTCTCATTTTCCTATAGCGCTTGCGGGCTAACGTACTAAATTTGCAACTTCACTATTTTTTCCATCGATAACTTACTAAAAATCAGCATGCACATTTAAACAAAAAATTATCCGCATTCCCAATGAAAACTATTGTAAAACTGTTGAAATCTATAGCCCTAAGCAGCCATTATATGCTTTATGAGTTAGTTGCCGTAAATTTCAAACAGATGTCGGATATTCTTGAATTACATCCGCTAATTCGTCCATTCCGTCGTGCTATTCATAGGAAAATAAGGAGAGAGCATGGTTAAACAATATGGCTGTTATTTTGGTTGTCAGGCTTCAGTTTGATGACGTAGTGCCCTCTCCATATACCGCAACGGTTTCAATTATTTTATTTTCGCTGATGAAATGCGTCTTTCTGTGGGAAACCGAATTATTGTGTATTTTTGTGATGCGTTATAACGACCGATACAGATTCAGACAGAAAATCACGTGGGGGATCGGGTTGGTTTGGTGGCTAGTGTACTGGCCAACCATACGGGCGGCCAGGGTTCAAATCTCTGTAGAGGAGGATAAAATTCAAAGAAAACTCGACTCCTACTTGAGTGTCTCGAGGAGGGCACTTCAAGTACAGTACTCCATCTGTCGGATGAGACGTTTAACCGAGGTACCCTTGGCGCCTTTCGTTAAGAGCAAGCTAATGTCAACACTGGGTTTCCATCCACCCTTCCTCCCTTGTCTTTCCCCTATGGCGCAAATAACCTTAGCTGTCGGTCGCCTCCACAATAATCCAATCTAATCCGAAAATCACGCTTTAAAATGTGTTCATCTATAGAGTATTTCTGTATCTTAGTTTTCTTGTTTGTTTTAGCGTTTGTCTCAAGACATTCATCAAAGACGGGAAACGCGATGATCAATAGTTCCCTGTATAACGTGATAATACGATACGACAAGAAAAAAAGAGACACCGTGTGGGAAACGCAGTGCACAATATTTTTGACTTACCTTATCCAAGTCCGGTTTTGCAGCAACTCAGCACCATTGTATCCGTTGCCACCAAGTCCATGCTGTCTTTGGATGAATGGTCGTAATGAATGCTGCCAATCAGAAGAAGATCATCGCTCAAATGAAGGTAGGAGAAGGCATACACCAGCTGCCGAATCTCTAGTCAGGTGACCGATGGAACTCCGACGCCATTCATACACTTGCCCGCTGCTTTAACGACTGTGAGAGCACAAACAGCAAAATCAATTTGATAGTTTATTTTATTCCTCAGCCCGCTGAAACACCGATCGAAAGAACGCTATTTGGAACGACAAAAAGCACGAGTATCATTGCAACGTATTACGCTTCAAATAATTTGTAGAGGAGCGCGTATTTCTAGATTACAATTGCACTGGCATTTTCAAAACGCGTCAAATATCTGTGTACTGTATTTCACTCATGCGCTCAATATCACTGAAAAATAACACACGCGAATAGTAACTGCAATTCTACCCTAAAAAGGATGCCTGGCGATGGCCTTCATTGATGGGAAATATAGTGAACTGTTCATATATTGCACTAATTCCCTTTATAAATAAAAAAACTAATGTTCGCAAACACTGATGACGGTCCTGTTCTAAAAATAGGAGGGTTGACGTACACCTCCTTCGAAGAAAACCTTAGTGAACTTCTACGACGCTGTGGAGGACTCACGATTTCCCTCCGGGCGTCTGTCCTTTACTATGCAAATCAGCCAAAGTCACTTCGTATTTCGATGATCACGTCAAGATGGGTCTAAATGGGTTTCTTGGCGTTGAAAGTATAGTGTTCGCTTGTTGGAAGACAGGGAAAATTCTCGAAACGTCGTGTATAATGAAGATAGAACACTGCCATTTGGGGAAACTAGTATATTCTACAGAATATAGCGAAAGCGCCTGATCACACGTTACCCGTTTCAATGCGGGCCAACGTCTGCTGTGGCGGTATCGCAAGTAGTGGTATACATACATGAGCAGGTATCAAATAGTCCTTCACAATTAGACGTCCAAGACGGGCGAACACTTCTGTAAACGATCGGATAGGCATCCCTCCGCTCGTTATTACGCATGGAACTACATTTAACATTACGGACTCCTTCCAACAACCTTGGCGATGACCGTCATCGATGGGAACCACAGTGAACTCTTCATATATTCCACTCACTCCCTCAACAAATAAAAAAAATACTCGCAAACACTAATGGCAGTCCTGTTTGAAGATCGGAGAAATGACGCACATATTTTTCGAAGAAAACCTTTGTAGACTTCTAGGACGCCGTAACGGACTCACAATTCCTATTCGCTTGCTATACAAATCAGTCAAAGACACTCCGCATTTCGATGGTCACGTCACAACTGGTCAAAAGCCACTTTCTCGGCGTTGAACACAAAGAGTGGGCTCACCATTGAGAGCAGTAAAAAAATTTGTTAGGTTCAAGCATCACGGGGAAATGCGCCATTGAACTTCCTCGGAGGATGAGTTAGCCTCGCATCCAGCCGCTCCCGAATAAGATTCGCAGTCCCATTTCCTAGGAATACTCTCGCAGCGAGTTCCTGATAGGATTGCGCAGAGAATTTCGAGGAGAAAGTGGATCGAATCTAGCTAGAGTCCGTCCAAAATAAACATACTGATTTGGCTCAGAAATAAAAAGTGCGCAGTTTTTTTTCGCGATTGCATAATTTAAACAAAGGCCATAATCATGACTTCTTTGGTCACGTGATTTTCCTTCCAAAACAGCATTGGTGATATTTACAAAGTGGCCGCTAGTTCGTTAACTGCACCATTATCTTGGAAGCACTCTGAAGCCATTTGTCAACGCTTGAATCCGCCTCTGAACTCTTAATCCAGCTGATCCTGCTCACTTCATTATGGGTTTAATTAATTTTTTTTTTTAATTTTTGCAGGCATTGCAATAATGCGCTGATCTGGTGGTAGTGATTATGGCACTTTGTTACCCTAAATACATTCTAAAACCTTAAATATATCCAATACCATTATAGTACAGAACCTGGTTCTGTATATTTAAAAGGAAGAGTAAGTATGGTTTTTAATAATTTTCTGGGATATGTGTGAATGTTATATGTATATTAATATATGTACACGAGTATGTATATAAATTATGTTTCAGTGCATTATATATATTTATATACACTCACGCATATACCAGAAAATTATTATAAACCATATTTTATCTTCCTTTTTAATTTGTTTACAGAATCAGGTAAGGGCCTCAAGAAATCTCCTTGTAATTCACTTTATACTCCACGCCTTGAGGAAGGAGTTTTTCGACGCGTTAATTTTCTACCGCGTATATTTTGGTTTAAATTTTTGGTCCTTTTGCCTTTTTAACTTGAGTTTTCAACTCTTTCCGATAGCTCCTCCCAGCCCTTTCCAATTTTTACTATTTTAAACATCTCACATAGCCTGTTCACCTGTCGTCTTGAGTCAGAGTGGTTCCCATCCAAGCGCTTTTAACATTGCTGACACACTATCTGTTCTATTATGTCTTCCAAAAACTTACCTGGCCGCCTTTACTAGTATGCCATACTTATACTGTGGGTGGAAGAAACAAAATTTTCAGATACTGTTAAATATCTTGGAATTACCTCAACTTCTGATATATAGTGGGGAACACACATACGAAGAATATGTGGCACTGCATTTTAAAAAACTAGGTTTTGTTAAGCGTATAAAAGGAAGGTCCTCGGATGAAAAGGTAAAAGAGAGATGCTACTTCGCTCCGGTTAGGCCAAACCTTGAATAAGCCGCTAGCATTTGGGACCCTGGCCATAAGGATTTAACAAAAAAAATTAATAAAATACTAAGAAAAGCAGCACACTTCGTTAAAAAATGCTACGAGCGAACACAGTATTTCACGCCAGCATTTGGGACCCTGGCCATAAAGATTTGACAAAAAAATTAATTAAATACCAAGAAAAGCAGCACACTTTGTTAAATGCTGCGAGCAAGCACATAGTGTTTCACGACTTTAAGAGGGATTCGGGTGGGAGCCCCTAGACATTCGGGGCTACACGCTAGGCTCAGTTTGCTCGAGAAATTCAGAACTCATGTGATTCAGAGCGACCCAGGGAATATTATTATGACGCCTCACTACATCTCTAGGTCTGACAGAAGCGGTAAAATAAGAGAGGTACATTGCCGAACAGATATGTACAAAGACTCGTTCTTAATGCGAACAATAAGCGACCACAATAAAAATTGAGCTCCACTAAACACACTCCCATTATACACATCACCATTCTACCTCCGAAAACCTTATCCCTTACCTCTTTAAGCTTGGTTCACATGAGTGCGAAATCGGCGGAACGGCGTGTCTGCGGAAATGCATCTAGCCAATTTCAGAGGAAGTGAGCGGAGTCTGTTCCGTTGGGGGCGGAGCTTAAACCCGCAAAACGTGCGGACACAAAATGTTCTTATTTTTACCTTTCCGCGGGCGGAATGAGACGTCATACCCCTCAGAAACAGTCGAAAATCAGCTAGCGCGAATTGAAAACAACAATATCCTTCATTGAATGACAGCACTAGACAATTTATGTAGGAAAGCTAACCTACGGAGTCTGCGGAACAGACTCCGCCCACTCCTCTGTGATTGGCTAGATAAATTTCCGCAGACACGCCGTTTCCGCAGATTCCACACCCATGTGAATCCAGCTTTACACGGCTGGTGTTCTAACAATCCCTGCCACCCACCCATGTAGTGGCTCGCAAGGTAATATGTGAATGTAGATGTATGGTGGTTCACCGGCACTGTGATCGCGTCACAAATTGGCAGAGTTGCCTTGCTACTGTTTGTCAATTTGATCGTGGTTTGGCACTGTCAAATTTCTGCGATGGCTGTGCTTCTTCCAGTTTTCAGGAACCAAGGTACGTTTTTGTGAAACCCTAGTCCTACGCAGTTTACGGTGGTGTCAAAATTCACTGCCCAAAAATGCATGGGTAGACGAGGACTACTGAGAGAAGGGATGTACCCACGCTTTGACCAGAATTGACCCTCCATGGGTCCGGTGGTCCCCGACTTGATGACGTACTCCGGCAGACCGCACGGCGTCTACCCGGAAAGGGAGCCAGGGAGACACCTAATCCCAAATCTTTGGGCAACGGGCTCTTCCGGTTCTCAAAGATGTGAGGTAGGTTTTTCGCGGAAGCGAGACCGACGGCTACTCGTCTCAGTTGTTTGGGTTACCAAACTAATACGAATACTTCGGGGAGGCGGAGGCCCAATTGAGGTCCTTTTGACCTCAATCCGCCTCATTGGTGTCGGCCTCGAAGGGGTTGTGGCTCACTAACTTTCCCTTCTCTCCCCTTTCCTTTTTTCCCACTACCACCCACGCTCGGATTTAAGCGAAAGCTTCCTGCCGAGCCGGAGGTAGTTACCCTGCGGGAGTAGATGCCCGAATCCGCTGCCCAAAAATGCCCTAATGGGGGGAGGCGGGGGCCCATTGTCGTCCTTTTGATGTCAATCCGCCTCATAATGTCGGCCTCCCAGTGATTGTGCTTCGCTAACCCTTCCCTTTCCTTGACCCTTTTCCCACTACTTCCTCCAATTTGGTAATAAGCGAGAGCATGAGGCTGAGAGGGAGGTTTTTAGCCCGCGGGGAGACCCGAAACACCTGCCCAAAAATGTAGTTTTTTATTGACTCGTTCATTTTTATAACTATTCCCTAAATTTAATTTCAGTACATCTTTGTTTAGAATAAAGTTAAATACTCAACGTAGGGGTATAATAATCTCAATAATTCTAGACTGAAAGGAAAAAGAACTGGAGGTTGCCACTACATTTTTTACTTTTCTTTTCGAACAGTAAACGCTATTCAAGAGCCTAGGTACAGTTGGCAATTATTTTTATAGACTCCTATGAGGAGAATAATTTACTCTGACTCAACTAATTACCAATGAAGTTTTCTTAGTTACGCGGGGTATGAGTCTTCGACTTTGTTTTTTTCAAAACTGGAATGATTAGGAAATGATCCTACCCAAGTCTATTCAATTTTCTGGATATTTGTTCAAATTTAGCTCGTTTTTTTCTCTATCAGCCAGTAGGAAGTCTTTAATCTCGCCAAGGCTCTGATAAAAAAGAAGAAACAATCTGTGCCAATTTCACGCAGAAACTAGAGCGATGAACCCGCTGGTGGATAACTTTGTAACTCCTCGCCAAGTTTCTGCCTTTCATTGTTTCGGAGTTGGCACAAGCCGAAGTTTGCGCTAACTTCATTTTTAACTATCCATCATTAATTGCAGTTTCATATGAATGAGAGAACTTGTACGTAATGATTCGAAAGTTGCAGAAAAGTTGTCCCAATCACAAAAATTTTTTCCAAGGCAGGGCAGGGCGAAAGTTTTTGGCAAAAAAATGTTTGGGCAAATCCAAACGGAAATCCTTCATGAAAAAATGGGTAGAAAGAAAATATCAGGGAAGTAATACCCCGTAATCCATCATGAGAAGTCAATGAGCAGCTTTTAAAAAAAGGGAGGCGAAGGCAGGAGAGGAATAAAATTTTGAGTCTTTGAGTGAAGAGAAAGAGAAATATCCTGAATCGTGCCTGCTTTTATGATTTTTACGGCGTCCTCTAAAGCTAAGGTGGTCAGTAAAATATTTTCATTGATATGTCCGTTAAGGTAGTTTGAGCGAGATAGTTCCCTAGTTATAATGAATACCATATTCGAATTATACGTTTTAATTTCACCTGATGTAGGACATATGAATTAAATATTGCACCATTAATGGTGAAATAATATAGTTTTATATGACAGACATTGTAATCAAATGAAAATATCTAAAAATGTCTCTAACTTGACTCATTTTTTTCGCGCGCGCGGTACGATTGAAACTTCTTCAAAACGGAAGGTTTATTTTGTGATATCATAGAACCTACTGTTGGAAAAAAAATGATAAATTTTCAAAAATAGTTTAGAAAACTTACAAACTACACACTTGATTTTTTGACGAGATCTAGGTGTTAGAAATTCCTCATTTTTTAAATGAAGTCTCTTTGGAGTGTATACACGTACCATTTCCCATGTAAAAGGGCTGGTATTTTTAGATAAATATCTCTGAAAGTAATCGGGTAAGGGATTCAATTTTTGGTGTCATTGGAAGGTTGAGACATATTTCTTTAAAGTGGACCAAATTCATTGATTTCTAGGTAAAATGATGTTTCGCTCAAACTGCCTTAATTAAGAAAATATACTATGGAATACTTCTGAGAATAAGTTACGAATAATGCAATGAGTAACGCCGGAATAAAATTCCTCAATTCTTCGGATAAAATTCGCCCCATGCGACCGAGCACACGATCGTCAACCCTTCTAAAACACTCTGGTGCTCTCAATAACCAGTTTTAATTGATGGAGTGCAGTCTCAGGGCAGTATCTGTGAGCATTGCCTTTCTGGACCGGTTTGCGTAATAGATAGGGATAACGACAGCAGAGAAGTTTGGGCACATTATTCCACTCCTGTTACGATATTAATTGATTGTTATAATATCATTTTTTCAGATGAAAAAAATCCATCGATAAATCAAAAAAGAGAGCGAATTCCACGAGTAAAATATTTATTACGATCTAGGTTCCGTTTGTCACTGCATCATCAACTGATGATGCTGTAACAAGCGAAAACTAGGTCGTCATGAATATTTTACTTGTAGAATTCGCTCTGTTTTTGATTTGCGAGTGATGTTCCGGTTCCATGAAACATCGCCCGAATCTTTCGAATTTAAAACTAATTCCATAGCGTGGAAACTGATGTCGTCAACTGCACAAAAGTAACAAGAATCGTCGAATCAAATGTCGGCGGAATCGGAGCATAAAAGTTACCGGAATGGAAGAAAACTATCACTACAGCTAATCTAGTCAGATCGATCTGAATGGATCGGCTCGGTAGGGGAAGTGTAACGCGCTAGTGGGATCGATCAGAGAATAGAGATCGGGCCTACTCGTTCCGCTTTCTCAGCCAGTCAAAGATTTCAGATCGATCTGAACAAGCGGGTCTGTGGCGCTCCTCGATATTCTTTTGGTTGTCATTGGGAGACAAAATATAATCGTTATTACTCAAGGCGTGTGAGATATCGAATGATGTGAGATTGATGATATCGTAGCACATCGCAATTCTACCTCCTTTTGGGCAATTTATTTAATCAGACTGCAGCTGAAAACTTCCAACTCTCCACACACACCAAAGGTCCGTGGTTCGATTCACTCGTTCATACACCGGGTCAAATTAATCGTGCTTCAACTGATAGATTCGATTGTTCACTATCGATATTTTCAGTCCTTCTTCGTAAACCAGGCGATCTGAGTCGGCTCGCTTGGAAGTTTCAGATCGGTCCGAGTTCATTTTGATCTAAGACCGATTGGTAATCGTAGTGTATGAGTCAAAAAGATATGTTGACAAATTTGGCCCTTAACATAACCTGGTCGTTGGAAAAATATAAAACGTTACGAGCTTATCTCGGAGACGGTAGGTTCTAAAAATACCGTCGGTTCGGACGATTGGATTTTATTGTCATCTTTAGGCCGAGAGGATTATTTCTCTGTCGCCATATAGCGACTGAAATCGAAATATGCTCTTTTACACTAGTAAAAGAAAAGAGAGAGGTACCTTTCATCGAGCGTAAATAGTAGGTAAATTGTTCGTAGGCAACTACCCAACAAGTCTAGTAACACCCTTGTACAGGACTGAGAGTTAATTTAATGGAAAAACCCATGGTTATGATTTTTGATATGCACGTTGAATATGCTACCAATATAATGACCCAAGTAGGGTAAATTTATCCTTAAACGTTTCAGTTGTCCTTTTCGTCCGGTCCTGAAACCTCCATTTCCAGTGGCATAAAATGATTATGTGAGTGAACTTTCGCTTTTTTCTCTCTTAAAAACTGAACTCACAAGAAAAACCCCAGCAATTCGAGAAGGGCTCCAAAATGTTGCCATTGTTCTCCTGAAATAATTATTCTCCTTAATGAATAGCTCAAATAATCACATTAAAAGACGATTGATACAAATTATACATAAATAACTGAAATTGATTCGCAAATGTGAGAGTGATGTATGTATATGTATAAGTGCACTCATTTTTCAGATCAATACTAGCGTTGAAAGTATAGCAGCACGTGCTGAGTATGATAAAATATCACCCAAAAGTACCTAGAAAAAAATTAAAATAAAAATTAAATTAAAAAAAAAATTCTCCTTAATGAATAGCTCAAATAATCACATTAAAAGACGATTAATACAAATTATAAATAAATAACTGAAATTGATTCGCAAATGTGAGAGTGATGATTCATACCAAAAGTATGCATAAGTGCACTCATTTTTCAGATCCATACTAGCGTTGAAAGTATAGCAGCACGTGCTGAGTATGATAAAATATCACCCAAAAGTACCTAGAAAAAAATTAAAATATCAATATTTAATAACAGAACCTAGCTATGATTGGGTCCAGTCTATTGTTTTGGCTAATGAAAGTCATTTTTATACCTCCAAATCCCATTGAGCAAAAAATCAAATATGAAGGGATGGAAAATCAAAGGGAAATCACAAAAAAAAATGATACGCACACAGGCAGACAGTGAAGGACAAAGGAAGGAGGAGAAAACAGAAAGGGTGAAGAGAAAATCCAAGCCACGGCTGAAGTATTAGAGAAGATCAAGTTTTTCGAAGGAAATATTTCCAATTTAGACCAAGAATGAAATGATAAGCTGCTTCAAATGAGGAAGATTAGAGCTTCGCTAATAATGGCGAAGGAGGATTTTTTATTGCGTGAGCGGTTACGGTAGAAAAAGTTCCCACACGGTTCGAATCATTCGTAATGAGGTTAAATCACTTCAAAAGAAAAAGGGGGCCTTGGAGGCTAAAAATACTACAGCCACTATGACATGAGCAGCCAAAACATATGTGTTCTTGTTACGAATAATTCGTCTGTTAAAGACATTGTATCTGAAATTCAGTTACTTACTAAATGAATAATAATTTTTCCTCAACGTCTTGCCAGTCAAATTTTAAGACTAGTTTCAGCTATTTAAATTTATAAATCAAGTCACATAAAATATGAAGCCATTTTATAGACAACATATAGCTAAATATAAGGATTAAGAAGAGAAAATGATTCATTCATTGGTCGATTAATCCTAAGATTGGCTGACAGCAGCCCTCCATCCTTCCTGATCTAATAATACTCTAATTACTAATAGTTCAACCCTTTACCCCCTGATAACTCTTCCCATGTACTTTCATCTTAATTTGGTCCATGAACTTATTCTTGGGTCTTCCTGTGGGGATTTTTGCTTCTATATTACCTTCATTTAAGTTCCTTACGGACCCATTTTGTCTCATGAGAGAGTGATAAAGGAAAGTAAGCAATCTATACATTGGATTTTGCCGTTTATTTTTACTCTACTATTTTAACGTATTTACTCCACATGAATCCTCACTAAAAGGAATGAAATTTCTGTATTTTGTTAATGAGAATCCTTCATCATCTTCATTGGTCGTTAAATCCTAAGATAAGTTGACTGAAGCTCCCCCTTTCTTCCCTATCTAACGCTAGTTCCCTTACCTCCTGATAGGTCTTTCCATGTGCTTTCCTCTTTGTTTAACCCATGATTCATTCCCGAGACTTCCTCTGGGGACTTTTACTTCCATTTTACCTTCAATTAAGTTCTTCAAATAATTATTATCCTAATTCAACTTATCTGCTAAATCTTAACTCATGAGTGTTGTCATGAGTTAACTTATATCATGAGTGCAAACAACAGTCTACGCTCTCGGTTTTGCTCATTGAGAAAATGATTTCGCTAACATATATTATTCCACTTTCTCCCATAGTTTAAGGTAGTTTGAGCGAAATATCATTTACTTAGAAATCAATGAATTTGATCTCATTTTAAATAAAAATATCTCACCCTTCTAATGACACCAAAAATTCCACCCCTTACCTCATTACTTTCGGAGTTATTTGCCAAAAATTACCAGCCCTTTTACATGGGAAATGGTACGTGTAAGCCCTCCAGAGAGGAAAAGAGGAATTTCCATCACTTAGATGTCGTAAAAAACTAACAGTTTTAAGTTTGTATGTTTTATCAACTATTTGAGAAAATTAATCATATTGTCACCGAAGTAGGTTCTTGGGTATCACAGGAAAACGTTCCGTTTTGAAGGAGTTTCAAACGCACCGCGTGAAAAAAATGAGTCAAGTCAAAGACTTATTTAGATATTTTCATTTGATTACTTACAATTTCCGTCATGTAAAACTATATTATTGCACCATTAATAATGCAATATGTAACTGATGTGTCCTACAGCTGATGAAATTAAAACGTATAAATCAACTATGGTCTCTATTATGACTAGGTAACTCCAGAGAGGAAACTATCTCGGGAAGTCCGAGCGAAACTATCTCGCTCGGACTACCTTAAAGGACAACGAAATTTATAGACGAATGTAATTTTAAACAGGAAATTGTTTAACTGGAACTGAGGTAAATGAGCAAAAAATTCGAGCGATAGTACCCAAGTAGGCAGTAAAAACAATGAAAATGCCGAATCGCGTTCTGATAATTTTTTTAAGAGTCTGGAGAAGGGTGAATGAAGTAAATATAATGGACCTAAATGACAGACAATCAAAGAAAAATTCAGCATTGTTGGGTGTGGGAAGAAAGATGGCGGTAGAATGAGAGAGAAGCATAGAGGATGGATTAAGTAAGGGATATAATGCAATGGGAACCCAAAGGCCTATTATAGTCAATTTTACGCTATTCAAACGTGTTCCTGGACAGTAGAACTGGTATTCTGGATGGAATGAAGCATGCCAGTAGGCAAGCACAACTGAAAATAGAAGTATTGCTCTTGCAGGGACATTCGAACATGAAAAAAAGGAAATGCAATTGTTCATTTAATGCCATTCTAGTTGTACATCATCATTAGCCATTTGTTCCCTAGACTGAAGCCTTAAATTGGACCCTTTTTTCTTCTCTTCACTTAAAAGGATTCATAAATACATTAAAAACGATGAAGTGAAGTCAATTCCAAATTTCAACAAAAAATATCGTCTTGAAGTGCCTCTACAAATGCTGAGATATCCAGAGGGTTAAGTTACTGAAATTACTGCTTCTTGCCATTACCCTAATTGAATATATGACAAAATATATTGATTTAATAGATAGATAGAACGTATATCACATTTTTCCCGTAAAAATTGTCAATAAAATCCACCGGAATACACATTTGTCAATGATTAAAAAACATTTCCTCCAAACTCCGTCATATATCTAGACTTGATCCAAAGCCAACCAATTGTGGTCGTCCTCAATACAACGATGGTTTTAAGTTCATCACCATTTGTCACTCAATCCGCGAGGCCATTTCGTCTTAGACATTAGCAGCCCTCAAATCTACCTAGAGGGGCTCATTAAACACCGAGATATCGAATATTCAATATTTTCATCAAATTTTCGAAAATTTCTGATAACATTTTTTAGCAAATACATCGCAATGAATGTTATAAAATAGTTATACCGAGCAATTCCAGGTATTTAGTCATAATGGAAACCATATTCGAATCACACGTTTTAATATCAGCAGCTGTAGGAAGCATTAATTAAATATTGCATTATTAATGGTGCAATAATAGTTTTATAAGACTGAGGTTCTAAGTGATTAAATAAAAATATGTACATAAACCCCTAAATTGACTCAATTTTTCACGCGCTTCTTTGAAAACTCCTTCACAGCGGAAGGTTTTTTTTGCGACTTTGAAAAAGTTACTGCGGTGACAATATGATTCAATGATGATGATGATATTTTCAAAAAATAGTCGAGAAAAAATACGAACTACACAAGGCGTATTTGTTCTAGATCTAAGTGTTGTAAATTCCTCATATTTTAAATAATGTTTCCCTGCATACACGTACCATTTCTTATGTAGAAGGGCTGGTATATTTTGGCAAAACTTTCGGAAAGTAGCGTGGTATGGGGTTGAATTTTTGGTATCTTTGAAAGAGTAAGAGATTTGTCTTTAAAATGAGACGAAATTCTTTGATTTATACGAGAAATGGTAGTCCGCTCAAACAACCATAAGGCGTCAAAAGGTTTAGAATGCACAGCGTCTATATTCATAACCATTGCTTGGCCATTATGGTGTTAATAGGTCTAGAATAGGTAGTATATTTACCTCCGGAAGTCATAGAGAGAACAAAGAGCTTGTCACCATTGGTCGTTCGATCCTAAGATTGGTTGACCGCAGCCCTCCACCCTTCCTTAGCTAATGCTAGTTCCCTTACCCCCTGGTATCTCTTCATATGTATTCTCCTCTTTATTTGGACCAAGACCTTATTCCTGGGTCTTCCTCTGGGGACTTTTCCTTCTATTTTGCCTTCAATTAGGTTCCTTACAAACCCATTGTGTCTCAAGGTGTGTCTAATCCATCTGGTTCTTCTTTTCTGTATGGTGTTCCATATATGGACCTTTCCTCTTCTACTCTTCTGTACCCTTCATCAATTTTTATTTTTTCTGTCTATTTTATCTTCAGCATCCTCCTCCAGCACCAGGTTTCGAAGGCTTCTAGTCTTTTCTGGTCAGCTTTCCCAATGGTCCATGCCTCCGATTCGTGGAAAGCTACGCTCCACACGAAGGTTTTCATATACTGTTTCCTGGTTTGTAGTCCTATCTTCTTTGAGCACAGCAGCTGTCTTTTTTCCATGAATGCCTACTTAGCTTGTTCTATTCTCCGCTTGATGTCCGTTGTGTCAGCTAGTAGGTATTCTGTTATTATCGTCGCGACTAGGGATTGGAAAATCGATTTCGATTTTAATCGAAAATCGATAATCACACTCCGATTTTCGATTTAATCGTAGTCGACTTTTGAAAAATCGTTCAAAATCGATTCTAGCCGATCGATTTTCGATTTTTAGCTTGCTACAGCATTTGAATTTTGCCGCCTCGCTTTACTCCGCTCCGCGCTATTTCACTCTGCATCGCTGGTGGGGGAACCTCGGTGGGGAGGCAAAGTGAATCGGACACCGGCAGGTTGGAGTTGCCAACTGTGGAGCTGCGTATTTTTATTACAATAATTCTAGTCTAGGCGGGGACTCACGCTCGGAAGTAATACATTGTAGACCGCGAGACGAAGATTAGAAATGATAATACACGTTGACATTGTGCCTTTTTTGTAAACGTTTTCTCTATAAATCGCTTCAGAGCACTCGTCTTCTTCAAAATAGATTCGCCCAGTCTGAATATCGTCTTCTGTGCATGGGCTACTAAATTATATATAATTTGCTTGTTATATTACCTATATGTATATAAGTATCTGGTATGGATTATTACCTTCCTGCATACCTTATAAATATCTGTAAAATAATAAATTGTATTAATAAATTTCACAGTATTCAGTTCTTATCCCTAGTGCTTCCATTAACCCATATTTCGCATTTTGTTAGAACAGCACACCCGTATTTCAGCAGACAATTACTTTACTATTGAAAAATTTAGATTTTTCGATTATTTTGGACAAAAAATCGAATTTTTAGACAGTAGATTTTTAAAACCGAAATCGAAAGTCGATTAATCGAAAATCGAATCTGGATTTAAATTTCCAATCCCTAGTCGCGACCGCCACGGGTTACTCTCGCCTCGTTGTCGCAGCACTTTGAACCGTGGAGCCTTCGGCAAGAGCCCGCAAGATTTCGACACAGCAGCCCATTTTAAATTTTCACAGCCCCGTGAAGGGAAAGTACGGCTCCGATCGAGGTCCCTGTCCAGCTTTCCGCCGAAAATGAAACAAAAAAAAATATCGCCCAAACAACCGACATTCGACACAAATGCGCCGGCGGACCCACGTTTGGCAAACACAGCCGATCGGACACGGTGACTCGGGGAAAGTGAAATGGTCGGACATATTCGCGTCATTGGTGTATTTTCGCCCGGGCCCTCAGCTGTGAAGGGACTTGGGGCACACCGCACCGGCCCCGGGCAATTTCGGCGGTCGTTCCGCCGGGCGGCCCTCGGGTCGTTTGCGGAACCCCCAAGTTGACCCTTTCCGCGAGTGCGCCCCCTGGGGAATAAATCTGGCTCGAATGGCAGGGTGGATGGCGTTATCAGTCCGCACGCGTAAATATGGTCAGCACATTTGAGCAATCGACATTGGCCATGATCCACCCACCCCTCTCTGCCTGGCAACCAACTATTTACTCCCTTAAATTGAGAATGAGTAATAGAGAGAGCAATAAGTATTTTTCCATCATGCAATGGCCAATACAAGAGTTTTGGAGGAATATTTTGGTGAGTACCTTTTTAAGCAAGAACGGGCAGAGAAATTAGAGCAAAGGGAGAACGGCTTAAAACACTCAATGGGCATAACAATATTATGCAACGCGAATGTTACTTAAAACGATGAAATAAAAAGAAACATTGAAGAAGTGCATGATAGAGACAAAAGCAAAGCAGATTCGCAATAACAGGACAGGACGGAAGACTATTAAAGCGAACACTGTTATTAAGGTCTGCCACTCAGAATTACGCTCTTTTGACAGTGCCAACAGAGAAAGGAAACGGTGAGGTGGGTATAAAAATGTATGTAAGAGATGTTATACACCAATTGGCTATGATGAAATTACATGGAAAATAAGTATTTTTATAACATGGAATGTAAGTTGTACGGAGGAAATAAGAAGTAAAATATCTCAGGGAATGGCGGAATACATTATTGTCAACCAACTACTGTCAGCCAAAGCAATCAATACAGGCCTAAGGAAAAGATTTCCAATGTTTTATTTGGAGTATTGTGCTTTGTGGAGCCGAAACATGGACAGTCAGGAGGGCAGAGTAGACATATCTAGTGGGTTTTGAAATGTGGCTATGAAGAAGAATGGAAAAATTGAAATGGACAGATAAAATGAGCAATGAGGAAGTGCTGGCAAGGATGAATGAGAAAAGGAATATTTTAAGATGAACGAGAAAGAGGAAGGCAAACTGGATGGGACACGACCCGAGGAAAGATTGCCTACTGAAAAGAATACCAGGAAAAAAGATCAATGGGAAATATAGGGAGAGGAAGACGAAGAAATAATGTGTTGACAGATATTATGAATGGAAGAAGTTATGAAGAGCTGAGGGAGGCAGCACAGGATAGACGAGCATTGAGGGATCGGTTCAATTGAAACCTGTCTGAGGAGAGATTCACCTTAGAAGAAGATGATGAGATGCGCTCAACAGAAAACGGGACAGCAAGAAAGATGGGATGAGATAGTGGCTTAAAAATTTTCATTTTATCAAATGTAATTTCATAAAACGCCCAGAAATAACGCTGAATCATTATTTTTTCAAACGAGCTAATTGAAATTCCATCAGAGGATGCCATGGCTATCATAAAAACCATTTTATTAATGAAGTTCTCTCGGGCTCCTCAACAGGTTAAACAGTGTTTAACTGCCAACGTTTCTGTGACTGAGTCCGCCACCGCCTTCAGGGCACAAACTGATATTTTTAAAAATACCAGTAAATTAAATTTTTTGGTGTTTACTAAACGTTGCTGTTAACGCCGATTGTTGTTTTCTTTCACTTTTCCTTAAGTAAGTTGAGGATAGGCTTCCAGGCGGAACTCAAGGCAAAACCGGTGTCGCGATTGACGTTGTAGCTCTTATATGTAATCTCCATAGCCTCTTTGGTGGGTCTATCCCAATATCTAGATGTTCTGTGGAGTAATTGAGTCTTTTCAAAGTGAAAGGGATGGTCATTTGGGAGGCTATGTTCCACTACCGCCGATTTTTCCGGATGGAAGAGCCTAATACAGCTCCGGTGTTCCATTACTCTCTTCTCAATTGTGCGGCCAGTTTCTCCAATATACACTTTGCCGCACTCACATGGGACGGGCGTAAACAGCAACGTTTAGTAAACACTGAAAAATTTAATTTACTGGTATTTTGGTCCTGGTCATTTAATTTAATTTTCATTTTCATTCAATTTAATGGACATTTTGTGTCTTGAAGGTGGCGGTGGCGGACTAAACCCCAGAAACGTTGGCAGTTAAACACTGTTTAACCTGGTGTGGAGCCCGAGAGAACTTCATTAATGCGATTCGCCAGAAAAATTTGAAATCATATGAAACCATTATAGCATAAAATATTGTAATGAATTCGTCCACCTCAATGAGATACTTCTATTGATGAGCAAATAATCATCAAGGTATTTGGATTTCAAGATCTCATTATATCAAGAACATGGCGTATCTTAGATGGAAGATAGGTCACAGGAATCAAAATATCATCGTTGATGTTTTACGAGAGCATAAACACTTTTCCGGGGCTACAATTTCATTACAACCACAGAATTTACAAAATTTGCAAATAAATCATAAGAAAAAAACGTTTAATAATAAGAGGAACTCCCAAAAAAAGATCACTCTCCTTTCCTCCGAAACAACAATAAAAATGAACTTTTATAAAGCTGTAGCCATAGAGAAGCAATCATATTAATTTGAAGCGTCTACAATGACAAAAAAGAAGTTAGAGACATAATATCATAAGAAACGCATTTCTTGTTCCGGCTACGACCACAAACAGTTCTCGCGAGTCTTAACTGAAACTGTTCGTCTTTCAAAACATGAAAGTTATTACATATTCAACTATCTACATAACGCCTGTTAGCAATGAATTTTTTCCACGAATTATCTCAGTAAACCAATGCCCAGAAAACATTTCCGAATTTGTTAACTAATTTGCAAAATGTTTGCGGAAAAAAATTACCCCGACTATGACAGATCTTTGAAATGTTCTGCTACTCCGACTTCACAATTAATACATAGGCTAGGTAAGATAATTATGATTCACAGTATTTCATTTGCATATGTTCTCTAGGTTTTTAAACTTTTGAAGCAATGAAATTAATTCCTTCTCTTTTACATACGCTCATCGTCAAAGAGCGACAAAGAGAATCATCATGACGCCTCAATACATCTGTAGGTCTGACAGAAGGGATTAAATAAGAAAGATACATTGCCGAACAGATAAGTACAAAAACTCGTTAAGTAAAGTAAACAATAAGTGACCACAGTGAAAATTGAGCTCCACTAAATATACTCCTATAATACATGTCACCATTTCATCTCCCAAAAACTTGCATCTTTACACGGCTGGTGACCTAACACCCCCTGCCACACGCCCATGCGGCGGCTCGCAGGGTATTATGTAGATGTAGATTTTCTTGGAAAGTGCAGCATATGCATGGAATGGAAACTCATGCCATAACTTGTGAGTTACGAATTCACAGAGGTAGGTACGAGGAATTCATTGGAATAGGTCTCAAAATCGTTTGTGTCTGCTTCGCGCGCAATCTTTCCGCGCACAATAAGCGACCGACCGCCCATGAGGTTAGCCAGTGGATTTATTTGGGAGCCGCTAGAGACTAGGAGGCTATACACTACGCTAAGTTTGCTGGAGGAATTCAGAATAGGTGAGTTTCAGAGCGACACAGAAAATATCATTTTGATGCCACACTACATCTCTAGGTCCTACAGATGCAAGATATAATACGAGAGATACATTTCCAAACAGATAAGTACAAAAATTCGTTCTTTCCACGCACATTAAGTGATCATAATAAAAACTGAGCTCCACTCAATACACTCCCTTAATACACGTCACCATTTCACCTCACAAAACCTTATCCCTTACATCTTTACACAGCTGGAGTCCTAACACCCCTTTGCCACGCGCCCATGCGGAGGCTCACAGGGTAGTATGTACTCGCAAATGTAGATCGTTGTGCCATAAAGAGATTGGCACAGAAAATGTGGGCCCATGCCTATTTTGGTTGGCTAAAAAAATTCTCCTACAATGCTCTGCTCTGGTCTTTATTTTTTCTCAGTCACAGATTATTTCATTTACTTCTCCTTTAAGAGCTCATGAAATGTACAAATATTTATCCTTCAGAGGGTGCCTTTATCAACAGTTACCCACGCCTCTTCGGGTACACCTCTTAAGGGCCATTCAAGTATTCGAGTAAGACTTTGATTGTGGTTAGGGGTTGAACTTTTCCTGCGTTTCCTTATGTAGGGGAGTGAAGGAGTCTAATAAAATCTTACTTAAAGATTTGAGTCACTTCAGAGATCGTGATTTTTCTGTCTTACTATCATTTCCGGAAAAAAGATCTAAATTTGCTTAGTCATAGCCGCAGAATATACTCTTAAATTGACGCCATAAAATTGAAAAACGTACGATCAATTCTTTAAATTTGCGTTAGCAACGAATCGCTAATTCTCTAAATTCGCTATCGATTTTCGGCTGTAAATTCTCATATTTTGGTTGCTCTAAAGAGTCCTTGATTATATAAAAAAAGTTAAAAAAACTGGAGGAGGTGAGGCCGATTTCTGCTCACCTGTACATAGAACTACCCACCTATTTTTATCTTGGTGGTCATTTCCAACAATGTATGACATCTTACGTAATATTGGTAGGGAAAAAATGAAGGGGTTCTTGAATGGTGCTTTAAAATCACCTTTAGGGCATTATGACCCATTGTGGCAGATGAGAACATACGAGTTTACATTCAATTCGCAGTCTTCGCAGACGTATAAAAAGACGGCGACATTAGGGGGTGATTTCATTTTAAAGTTACTTTTTATTTTATTTACTTACTTTGCCGCGATCAAATGTTAATTGAAATTTTGAAAATGGTTAAAAGTTCTGTTTTATGAAGATATTAGATTACATTTCCTGATTTTTTGTTCCTGAAAAAAGAAGTATACATTATTTCACTACTGACCGAATGAGAAGGGAACATTGAAATAAAACAAAGAAAGTCTCCAAAAGCCGTAAACAATTGCTAAATTGTTTACGGCTTTTGGAGACTTCCTTTGTTTCATTTCAATTGCCTAGCCGTAAGAGCTCACCCCATCTTTATGATGGCTTTCCAGAAGGGAACATGTTCAAAATCTATGGTAGCTCAATTCAGGTATTGACCTTGGAGCCCACTTAAAGCTTCCGTTTATATGTTAAACTATTTTTGAATGTGGTATTCTGCAGATGGAAGTAAATAAAATTGTATTCTATTCCATTTATTCTCGGGTTGTTGATTTCGACCCCTTCAAATTTAGCCATGGGGAAGCTATCATGCAGAAAGGATTTCCTTTAAAATTCGGCTCTATTAGTAAGCATCTAGAGTTCTCTCAGGAGGCATAAATACGATGACGTTTCCATTTCCCGATCGGAGGAGAAAATCATCATTCCTAGGGGTAACGTGCCAAGTTACTGTCACACCCAAATCAACTCCATTTTGACATACGAGGTAATGCCTGTTTATGATTTCCTTTATTTACCTCACAGCACAATTTGAGGAGTTTAATCGAAAATCCGAGAAAAGATAAAAAATAAACCACGCCCTATGTGCTGCAATATTAAATTTGTTCAAATAAGTAGTTAAATTCATCTCTTAAAAAGAGTAAAAGAAATTACGAATCAAAAGGTTTGTTTTTTTCAAGTATTCATCACAATTAGCATACTAATCATCACAATTTTCAATCAAGGAGCATGGCATAGAGGTAATCCTGCTTCAATTGCCTACATCCCCACCTGCACAAGATTCGACTGCCAGTATACGCTCGAAAGCGGATGTATTTAAGTAAAAATCTGTTCAGCCTTCTTAGCACAGATGACGTCACAACCGTCATTGCAACACGTCCTACGTTAAATGAATTTAAATTGACAGCGCTGATACACGCTTTGCACGTGAACACATGTTTCATATATTACGCTTTCTTATAGCAGGGACGGGAAGGAGATGGGTGTTACGATTTAAAGATTTCCATTCTTGCCAAGCTTTAAATGTAAAGCATCTAAGTTGCGCTTCTATCCAGAAATATTTATTTTTTTTTAAATTCAAACAAGTATCAATTCAAAGAATGACAGTGTGGTCTAGACTCGAGCAAAGAGCACATAATTCTGCAACTCCGAAACATACTATTTGAGGGGAGGCAATAGACGGCGATTTGAGGATTTCGAAATGTGGGCTTACTTGATAAATTTTTAGCTGGATTGGAAGCAAGCTGAGGAAGTAGAGGCAAAAAATGATAACTGGAAAGGTGAATGTCATGAAGTGACTTTGAGGAAGACAGAGACAGGTGCCCTACAGATATCGAGAAAGTTGAACGTTACATCTCCAAAATAAAATATTAAAGGGCGAAAAAAGATTTTCCGGCCAGCACGGAGGGAAAGAACAGCATCAGGTGGTAAGTTCGCCTGGTTGGAAGAAAAATTACAGCAATCAATAACATAATAATGAATATAGTTCTCGGCCATTACGGCGGAAACAAAACCCGATGTTTGCCGGGGACTCGGAGGGGAAAGTTACAGAAGTAACAAAAAAATAGTAAAAATATAAAAGCCGTGATAATGTGAAGTACAAACATTTTTATATTTCTAACATCGAAAGCTCACGTCGAAAAATAAATGCTGATGACAATCAGTATGACTATTTCTAAAAGTATTATCCATCAAGCGTTTTATAAAGAACATTATTTCATTAAGGCATGCCGCCATGTTTGGATATGATAATTACATCACTTAGCAATGATACTCAAAGGTAAACAAATACAGACACGAACCTGCTGTTTGGTGACACCACACTTGGCAACCCGTTACGAAAGTTCTGCTGTTTTTTTCCTGGCACAAGAAATGTTTCATATAATACAGCATTAATTAAAGAGTGTAAATTATACCAGCACCTGACTTAAACAATTAAAAATTAGTTAGGTTAAAATAGTTTAAATCCACTACCCCACTCTCAGCAACGTTAAATCTTGCAACATGTTTTAAGAATTTGGATTCCATGTATATGACTTGGGAATACTAATAGAATTGTAGAGACAGTTTACTTTCTTAAAGGCATCACCTGAACATGTTGCGGAATTATTTGCCGTTTTCGCATGTTTGTAAACCCGGAAAAGCCGTAGTTACTCAACAAACACAGACGCGATACCGCTGTTTGGCGACCCGTCGTTTGCGCGTTCCCCGTTTGGCGACGGCGTTTGGCGACAAAACATGGCAACCCGTTTGAAAAGTTGAAATCACGAAATTTTCAACCATAAATATATATTATGGATTGTTATCTCCTCGCCACAAACTCTAGAATTCCGTAAAAAAAACAATTTTTTGGAAACAAGGCGCCACCTAGTGATGAAAGACGGAAGTTCAAATGTACGCACAGTCCATAGTTTGTAAAAAAAAACACGTCGTACTGGTTTTAACATGAATATGCATGGGTTTTACTTACAATTAATCATAATGCAGTGGATAAAAATGTAGTACTACGTGCGGGAAGTAATTATACGCTTTTTTAATATCGTCCGGTCTACACATATATTTAATTCCTCTCCAAAGTTAATTACACAAATGCACAATTAACTTCTTAGCATTTCGTGAATATCGCTATACGAAAATTTAATAACAATGCGAGGTGACTTCATGAGCATTCCCAATGGCCATCTTGCAGTGTAGGTAAAAAGGAATGCACTTTCCGCCGCCTTGAACAGATTCTTATTTTTCAATCCAAGTCTCCTATTTTGGGTCCTGGTAGACGCATACCCTGTTTTGCAGCCTGGTACGAAGCATTACTGTTTAAACAGGGCATTCTAAATTCTTAATTCAAGCCGAACGGGCTTAATGCATTCAAATTAGAATCAGAGTCTGGCAAACATCGTCGTCGGCACTCGATGGACGTTTCATAAACCTCTTACACATTTTCTATAATAGATATTTCCTCTCTATCATTTACAAAGTAACTTCTAGATCACAAAAATAGCAAAATTCTATTCAAAGCATCAATTAATTCACATCTCCTCGATTGTTATTGAATATTCACTACAGTCTCACGTTAGCAACAACTAACAACGTCTATTTACAATAACAACTGAAAAGACTCTAATCGAAGCGGCGCCAAGGACTGGGTGAACTAAAAGTGGAAATTTAGGCAACACGTAGCCTAGAAAACAATTCCAATCATCTAAATTCATAATATATATTCATCGGTTCAACTTTCACGTATTTTCTGCTTGATAAAACGCCACGGTGCTTTTGTAAAAAAGTGCATCACAGCTGAAAGCTTGGTCGGTTAATACGAAAATGAGGGGAAATTATGCGGATTATCCATTTAAATGAAGATAGTTTCTAAAATGCTGCTGAACTCTGTCGTGATCTCTCAATAATAGTGCGACAGGGGATACAGAGTTTAATTCTTAAAACTCGATTTTTGTTGTTGTTTGTTTGGTGACCATTGTACCCAGGTGAGGCTGAAAAATGAGATTTCAAAAAAGATTTACTCAAAGTTTATCTGTCTGAAGTTAGTAATGAGAAAAACGTTTACTTTCTCGTCATGAATAAATAAACAAGAATGTAGAAAAGCTGTTCATTTGCCGCAAATTAAAACATGGAATCGAAAATTAGTATCTTATTCCCCCTCTTGACTCCCCTTATGCGACGGGTTATGGGAATATGGTAGGGCAGGGAGGGGGGTGCCTTGAGCCTGCGTAAGGCTACGCCGCGCCGGTTGGTGGTCTGGAGGCGACTTAAGGTGGCGGACAAGGGGTGGGAGGCGAGGATGGGGGCTCTTCAGTGGTCCAGGGATGTACTCTGATATCTAGGAGGGTTGTAACTATGCCTCTACCAGATGGTTTCGCGCAGCGATGAAACCCGGGTCGAAAGAACGTAATAAATATTTCGTGGAAATTTAAGTAATTCATGATTTCATTGCTTCTCTTGCAATTTATATTTAAAATTTTTACCGGATTATTTAAATTTTTATCGGATACAGCCTTCCTAGAAAAATTTATCTCTTTATTTCCTCTTTCCTTCACTCCATCTTCGTCCAATATATATCCCACCAACATACCTTCACACGTGCGACTTAGCTAAGTTGCTCTACTCAGTATTCCCTAGCCACTGATCAGAAAGGCCCAAATCTTACAGCTTCCATAATATATAACACTTACACGCCCATTGGAAACTTCTCTTATCTATTTCATCTTCCAATAAGCACTTGAAAGAGCTCCTGCTAACCAGAGGATATTGTAGTGTTTATGAATTTCGGAAATCTAGCTGCATTCACTGTGTATCAAAAATACCTGAAATACTATCATTTACGTTTTTTAATGGCTTTTTATGAATTTATATGTTCTTTTTTGTGCCCTACCCTATGTGATGGTTACATGTTACTTAGTAATCGCCAGAAATAATTTTAAAATATACTATTTTACCTCGTATTTTTCTCATTCTCCCATCGGACACTATGTAATTGAAGGTCAATTTGCAAGGAAAATAGCACAGAAGGGAAATATTTTTCCGTTTATATGTAATGGGGGACGTATTTCTATACAATTATCTGGAATATGAATAAAATACCTTTCATGCCCTATCTCGAAGGAGCCATCTTAAACCACCTATAAAAATCTCGTAAAAATAAAAATAGCCCTGAAGATATAGCACTAGAAAAGATTTCAAATTTATTTATAGCCCTAAAGAAGCAATCATATCAGTGTGAAATGTTGGCAATGAGTAAAATAAAATATTTCCTTTCTGATACATATATATCTCCCAAAGATGAACTGAATCATAAAAATGCCGTCTCAGTCAAATATTCAATCAAAAAGTCAATAGAATTTTGACTCTACTGTCTGCATTTCTGTCTCCCAGAAAACCATCACGCAAATACGACGTTTTGTCCTTCGGAAACATGGCTGATTACAATGGTCCATAAAAGAAAGCTAGATTTTAGCTGAAATGAGTATGCTGCGTTGGATGTGTCGAGTACGAGAAAGTAAAAATTGACTATGTATTAATAAAAGATAAGATAAAAAATGAGTTTTTCAGAGGAACGATAAATGTAGAACCCATGGGAAAGTGATGCAAGAAAGCAGACTACGGTGGTATGGATATGTGAAGAGAAGAGCAGAGGATAATATTGGGAAAATACTTGAGAAAATGAAAGTTGGAGAGAAGAGGACAAAGAGAAGAGCAAAGACGAGATGGAAGGACGAAGTGGCCGGAGACATAAAGGAGGAAGGCTGGAGAAAAGAAGAGGCTTAAAACAGAAATCTGTGGAGGGGAAGAATTAAAAAAGGAAACACCGACTCCGTTGATATCGGACAAGGGAATGAGATAGACGACGAAGAAGTGCTGTCCAGAGTTTTAGGTCCTAGAATTCGAATCGCACTCAGGCTTGGAACCTCGTAGGAAAGGAGTCAAAATTCCTTTGGTTTTTACCGACGATTCATAATAATCTTTAAATTTGTATTCTCTTTTTAATTCCTCTCTTCTTGAATTAAAAATTGCCATTGTCCCTACGTGAAACGTAGGTTTACAGCCCATATCCCACGGATTACAGGACGTACACTGTAAAATATTTTCCCCCAAATTTGCTGTAATTCAGGAGGATTTTCTTAACTAAAGTTGTACCAACTTTTAAACAAATCTGGAAAGCTTAAAATTTTAAGCAAGGAAAATTTGCTGAAAATAAGCAAATTTTCCTGAAAATTTTAAGACTGAAAATATCGACTGAAAATTATTAACCTAAATATCGGTTAGGTTATGCTCACAATAAAAAGGCCACAACATAACTTTTAACAATATCTACTAAATTTTTAAAAATAATTGCCATTCAGATTTAATTATAACTTTAAAAGCAAATGTAAAAAAGTGCTGGATAGATTACATATTAAGAAAAAAAATAATTCTCTTGTACTTACGTTTAAGATTGGTCACAAGAAAAATTACTAGGTACACATATACTCAAAGACTTAATAATTTTTATAAATGAAAGAGTGAAATAACAGACAAAAATGTTTTTAAAGTTAAGGTAACTGTATCCAGCGAGACGTAGAGGAAGGGTATCATAATATAATTTCATCCAGATTTTTAGAGACAAAAAATGCATAGGTTTGCTGATGTCTGTGACTAACTTCAATTCAGACATTTTTCTGAATTAAGATAGTGAGAGAGAAATATAATTTCACCTATAAATCCCTGAATTTGGTCTCAATTTAAAGAAAAATATATCACCCTTCCATTGACACCAAAAATTTAGCTCCTTACTATATTAATTTCCAAGAAATTTGCTAAAAAATAACAGCCCCTTTACATGGGAAATAGTACGTGCATGCACTCCAGAGAGACCTAATTTAACAAATGAGAAATATCTTACACATAGATCTCGTCAAAAAACCAACAATGTGTAGTTAGTGTGTTTTCTCAACTATTTTTGAAAATTATTCATAAAACTACCGCAGTAAATTCTTCGGGATCGCAATAAACCTTCCGTTATGATGAAGTTTCGAACGTACCGCGTTAAAAAAATAAGTCAAGTTAAAGGGTTATTCAGATATTTTCATTTGATTACTTACAATTTCTGTCATATAAAACTATATTATTGCACCATTAAAAATGCAATATTTTATTCGTGTGTCTCACAGCTGGTGCAATTAAAACGTATAATTCGAATATGGTCTCTATTATGATTAGGGAAATATCTCGCTCGCACTACCTTAAGAAATTCTTTTTTACTGAAAAAGTCGGGAAGGTTTAATTCCAAGAACTTGCTGAGTTTTAGACATTTTGCTGAATTCATGCAAGTTTTGTATTATAATGTCTAGGTTTTGCAGAGTAGAGGACAGCATGGGAGGCAGAATAAAAAAGAACTGCAGCCTTTGGAGCGCCAGATCGAACTATTCGGAGCGAACGAGAAGGGCCGACTAGCGACACGGGAATTTCATTTCATTTGCACGCGTTCAGAGGGCGTGTGTTGTCTCGCATCTCGCGCCTAATCCTGGTGGGAGCGCTGAAAGCCTCGTATCAAGCGACGCCGAACGGAGGCAAGGCACCGAGAGGCCCTATCAGCTGGTAAAAGACCATTACTCCCTTGTTGTAGAGGCGGCTTATCGGCGTGGAAGCCAAAACAGGGAATACTCGTGGAAAGGCTAATAGTCGAGGGGCGTGGTGCTTGAACTACAAAGGGTTTTTGGCGTGATAGGGCTGTGCAGATCGGTCTGTGCTCCCTCAGCCAATGAGAGCCGCATGGGGTGGTTTTCGGCAAAACCCAGCTTCCATTTCACAAATGAGGGTGAACATGGATCCCGACTCTATGAGTCGATTCTGTAGCTTTACGTTCGAATCTGTAAAAGTCCTTACCACAGCGGGAAATGTTTCCAAAATGATTGCCAATCGCTATTTTGTAACTTTAAACTTAGATCATTAGTGTTATTGAGTTTTTAGCAAGTATAGCATATATTTTCTTCACCGTTTCGATTCCGTGACAAATTTAATCTAAATGATGTACACATGTGTCTACCTTGTCTGTTAAATATACCGGTAATCTTTATGCCATGTAATCTTCAAAATATACCTTGCTATTTCAGTTCACTGATTATACTTTTCCTATCTTCATTCGCAAGTAGAATTGCGTTGACTAACTTACACCGCTTATCTTTACGGCTAGTCTTGGCTAATTTATTCTGGGTACTAATGGTGGTGTAATGATTGTGCCTCAGTGAGTACGAAGACCTTATTTGATCAGCATCGCGCGTGCTAGCAGATATCGTGGATATGGTAGAAAATACTTAATCTGACTCAGTTTACATGGGGTATATGGTGCAACTTATTCTGGGCACTAATGGTAGTATAATAATTATACATCAGTGAGTACTGAGACTTAATTTAATTAGCATTGCGTGTGACAGCAAAATTACTGGAAATAGTTTTAAATTATTAAATGACTCATGGTAAATGCCACAAGATATTTAATAAAAGTGATCAGTATAAGATCACAAAACATCATGCCACTTTTCATAACTTCACCCAGCAAAACGCATACATTTTTGGACGGTGACTTGTCAAAGAATCGCAGGTTGTAGTTAAATATAGCCTAATATAGTATCATGATTTCTTCATTATACTTATCATTGCATTGCTTCATTATAAGTTAACATACCAACTTCTTTCATCTCATATAACAATTCCATCACTGAAGTCTTGCTCACATGGGTATGTGATATTCCATTATTTCAGCGATTAGGGTATTAAAATCTCTGCCCCGACGCCTTTGGAAAAAATATGAAACTGCGGAATGGAAAGGTAAATGAATCAGGCCCTAGGGTAGTTTTGAAGCTCCTAATAGTCTTTCAAATGTCAAAAGCCACCATTTATAAAGAACATTTTGTGACAACAACACAGATTACTTTCATGAAGCCTCTTCAAAGAATTCAGAGGTTAAACAAAAAAGTCCACATCTTCGCCACGGAAAATAAACGTTGAAATAATTTCCGAGTCACTGACGCTGACGAAGATGGACACACGTTGGTTTTTTAATTACGTTCTCCTGATCAAGTCATGGTATGATAAAAAACAGCCGCTGATGAGAGTTTGAAAGACCGATTAGGCAAAAAATGAACAAAATCTTCCGTGAGTTATGATGAGACGGATCCCATTATACCGAGAACGATTGATCATTTTTTACAAGAGTGAAGGATTAAAATGCCAGGGCATCCCGTTTGCGTATATTTAACTTTTTTATCTTTTAAGACTTACATAAATAATTTGACTTTCTGATCTTTTAATGGACAGTAATAAACTTTTTTATCTTGGCCTATTCCCTTGATATTGTCAATACTACTGCTGTTTTTCTCCTCTTCAGTCGTCTATGCACTTAACTGGTTTTGGTCTTAACCGTCCTTCAGAAAACGTACAAATAATACTCCCATGACTTATCATGGAATATTTAGGACGAATAAACATATCATATAAATGTTTGTATCACAGATCCAACGAAATAGAATGAACTAAATGGTTCGTGTTCAATGAGAAATCTTTTGAAAGCAATTTCGTAGACAATATTTATGGATATGATCACCAAGCAATAAAAAAATTGCATTATGCCCTCCAATAAAATAATCTTCTGAAAATATTGATACTATAACAGGATTGATAGCATTGAACTCATATCGTTGGTAGTGCCTTAGGATAATTGTAGGGGCAAAAAAGTGTCTCAAATGCTATAAATTTCTTGAAATCTTTACAGATATTTTAAGAAATTTATTTCACAAAAAATTTCTATGACAAAGAATCAGAAACTAGAGATACCGTTTTGAAACCTCCCTACAGCGGTCACCTCTTTAAACAGTTAATTTTTTCGGGAACAGAATGGATTTCCCACTCATGTAAGCAATAAAATGTTCCCTCCCTTCAGCGGTCACCTCCTTAAGTGGCCGTTATATCTTGGGTCCGGTGGTGGCTGCTTAATATAAGTTTCACTATATACACTTTTACGGGGCTATTATTGATGTCTATGATTGATACATTGACGTCTGAATTATATATTCGGGTTCGTAGAAAAATTTTCTTAGCAGCGAACCTCTCAAATGTGCGAGGAATTAACTTAATGCACGTTTTCCAGTCATCCCGCTCACCAATATTCGCATCGACCACATTGACAAAAAGTAGTCGGTTATAGGTGGAAAACAGGCATCGCATACAGTTTAGTATGATAAAGGGAAGAGTTAAGAGGAGAACGAGGCAGTGAGTAACTGCTATAGTTCTTTCCAAATGACTTGGCGCGTGAGAGCTCGGCCGTTTTCGTAAGCGTTCGCTTACTCTCGCGTGAGAGGGGAGATTTGTGGAATGGGCGAGTTAGGATAGGGGCGAATGCCAGCAAGACGTTGCCATTCTTACAACAACGTGTGAGTCAGAACGAAAGGTTTCAGGCAAGCGCATCGTAGAATACACCGAATACGTGGCAACACAGCAAGCAGAGAGCAGATCTCCACATGACAAAAGCCTGAGCTTCTGGGAGAAGGAAGTTCCCCGCCCACGCTCCCATTGGTTACGTATTGTGAGATATTGAGTTGATGAGTGAATGTATATTTATCTCCTACTACCAAGCCAAAGGAGAATTAGGCGAGTGAAACAATTGACAAGCGTATCGTCCGCTCTTAGTGCATTTTCTACATGTATGGTCTTACAAATAAAATAAAGATGGCAGTCTTTGCTTGCAGAAGTGAAAAATGGTATCAATGAAGCTAAAAAAATGGCCTAATAAATTCGATTATGTCGAAATTATAATTAATCAATGATGGTTTATATTTGCCAGATTATTTTACTGATCAGTCAGGTCAGATAGGTCGGGACCACGTGACCGACATCAGGCTCTTCCTTCCGACTGGCCTCGCCTTACCACCCGCCTAGTCGTTCGAAAAGAAGTTTAGTTTATCGCAAAAAATAACTTCATTCCAAGAATAGATTAATCATAGGCCATCCCACATGATTTGCCTTTTTCCTCTGTGCTCCTCATGGCGAAGACATAGCCTTCTCCTGCTCCACACATGGTGTTTCTCCCATCCTTTCTCGGTCGAGCTAACGCAACCCTCTCTCTCTCTCCAATGGACAGCGCTCCCATTCACTCAGGCCTCGTCGTGTTATCTATTCCACCTATAAGGTCTCCTTATTGCTCTTTTCCTGAATGTTCTCTAGCTCATGTTGAATGTACACTTCAAATTTTCAAGAACGGTTTAATCGCTTATAGATTTTAGCACAGGAGGTGAATGAGGAATTCTATCGAGGAGGAATGAAGTCATACAGAGTGTTGAAAAAAACAAGTGAGACTATATCGCACACATACGATGTGCGCTCAAGTTCTGGCGCGTTCTGACATGGACACTTTTCATCAATGAGCGAAAGACAAGGTCGTAGGCAGGATTCTTTTAGCTGCAGCTAGAGTGATAAGTGTTTACAACATATAATTGGGCGACGTTCAGGCAGAAGAGCCAGGAGTAAGCGTTTTATTCCTTCTACTACGCCCTGCATAAAATCGGGAAATAAGTTGCTTAGGGTGGTCAGCAACGAATTTAATAATAATAATAAACATTTATTGTCGTGGACCAATTGGTCCTTTAGACATTGATGAATGAACAACTACAAAGAATACAACTCAACGATCCTGAATAGATGTATACATAATATTACATAGACAAATGAGAATGAGTACATAATATTACATAACATGTTATTATCCAAAAGATGCAACAATCAATTTCACTTTTCATTTCAACATGTTGGAATTTATCAGATCGAAAACTTTTTAAAAAACGAAAATACACTATATGACCGACATAAGCTGTAAAAAATGTAGCGTATATGAGAAATTCAACCCTAATTTATTAGTCTTGTACATAAGCAGGCTAAGCCATAAGTAGGCACAGGGGCAGAGAAATCATTAGACTGCTAAAAAACCTTGAAGGTATTCAAAACGTTTTTTTTTTAAGCTCACAGCAAGATCAAATTTATTCCTTTAATAATTTAAGGCAAACCCATCACACATTACCGCCAACAGGTCCTTAATAATGGTGTTATGGATGTGACATACTTTGGATAGTGATGATTCAAAGTAGGCCAAATTTTGAGTGACGACTGATGGAAACATTCGCGGCCATGATCCAGCCAGACAAACATGATTACGTGAGTAGCTATGGATTAATGCTGATAAGTCCTGAGAATTTTATCACCCCGTTAGAAAGGGCACTATTGCGACAGAGTTCAGAATGTACCAACACGTAATTTATTATCACATAATGATTTGCATGTGACAGTGTTTTCCACAAAAAGGACATAACCCTCACCCCATCCTTATCTCCGCATCGTTCCATCCATTTCATTATCCTGATATAAATATTCATGAAAAAACTTATGACCATCTTCCCATCCTCCACTCCTATTACTACCTTTCATTAATTCCTACTGTCAGCGTTGGCACTTCTATAGCGAATTCCAACTTGTCTCTTCAGCCACTCGGACTTTTTTAGACAGACAATATTTTCCAATCTTCAAAGCTCAATTGCGTAGAAGTATTTAAACTCATGCAAACATTGTTGGGAAAAATTCGTCTAGAGCTTTACATCCTATCCAATGATATAAGCATGCTGCTAGTTTCTACTACGCCCTGCATAAAATCGGGAAGTAAGTTGCTTAGGGTGATCAGCTACAAATTTACTCTAAATGACCGTCATAAATTGTATAAAAAGTAGCATATGTAAGAAAATTAACCCTAATTTATTATTCTTGTACATAGACTAAGCTATTAGTAGGCACAGGGGCAAGGAAATCATTAGACTGCTAAAAAGTCTAGAAGATATTCAAAACGTTATCATCAAGCCCACAGCAAGACCAAACTTTATTGTCTATGACTGCTAATCAGGGACTAAATGTGCAGATAGAATACTAAGATAATCATCTAGATAAATTTGCATGTCACGCTTAGGAGAATTTTCACAATTATCCATCCAGCGTTCCAAAACTTTCATCTTCATTACGAAGCAAAGTTGTTTCCCTGATCAATTTTTCAAGAAGAAAGAAGATTCATCCTCGGAAAATATGACCTTAGAAGACCAAAAACGGGAGTTAATCCAGTTGACATCTGCCATTCAAAAATACGTCGCCGATAACCAACCGAACATGCGCTCATCTTTTCCGCCGCCGACCCCGGCAGGATTTCCATGAGACGATCCACGGACAGAAAAAATGGACAGTCAGCGCTCCCATCCCATATTTAAAAGAAATAAAAATAAAATGAATCCTGCAATTCGCACCGTAAAAATTGTGGACGTGCGAATTAAAAAAGAGGCTGAATGAAAGCTGATAGCAATAAAGCTCGAATTCTCGGAGTTAAATCATTGGAACCACTGAGCCACGTGGCCTGCACATACCCACGCACATTCTCGCACGGCGATTCGACTGATGGGACATTTGAAATGGAATTTCCTGTCCCCTCATCCGAATGACGATCGTTCCAATTATCCCGGGATTCACACAAGGGATAGACATTGCAATGTGCCTGACAACAAAAAAAGCCACGGCCCCCGTACCAACCAACTCGCGTGGACGCATCCCAATTCTTTCAATACCGCCTAATTGTTGAGGCGACATGTAGGTGACTCTGTTTCACTCCACCCAAACCATAGAGCTGTGAAAGTTCTGTGAAAGAAAGAAAAGAAAGAAAAGAAAGAAAGAAAGGTAATAGGACCCAATGTCTGGAATTCCCTCACAAATGACGTAAAAAAGCCCCCACGATTAAAAAATTTCATTCAAAGATCTGTAGCTTATTCCTAAATGTCTCATAATTCATGTACCGCTTTAACAAACGTACCTTTCTTTATTTTTTTTCTAACTCCTCGATTTTTGTCATTGTTTTTTTATCATTGCCTTTGTACTGAACGTTTTCAATGGTCTCTATATCTTTTTGGTTTTTTATTGCATTTTTTGTTGATATCTTTACAATTCTTTCCAAACTCTATTATATGCTTGTAGCATTATCAGTTTAACTATGTAATTATGCATGCAATGAAGGGACTCAACTCCTTTGTGTTCATTTCGTGCTCCTTCGCGGAAGTTATGTATCTGTAATGATGTTTTCATGATTTACTAATTATGTAATTTGTTTCCTGATCTTAGAGGACATCACTTTTATACATGGGCCATTACTTGCTGGTCAACCCTCGTATTATCATCAATTTTGAGGTCGTAAATCGCTGTCAAAAGGCTTTGAAATCTACCTATCTACGCTGAATACATGGTAATCTCCACAATTTTAGCTCCCCACAGACAAAATGCTCAAATTTGGTCCGTGTCCATATCGTATAAATTTGAAATGTGCTCGTGGCAATTGCGTAAGACGTAATAAAACCCGAATCCATGCATTCATGTGTAGAATACGTTTTTATATGAAAATTTTATACATTATTATTAGATAATGTATTTTTATACAATAATAATTTATTTCTTAATACTATTCATATTTTAAGTCGATGTTTCTCTATCACTTTATAGAATGATAATAACAGAGTGGACGATATTCAGTTTATTGAGAGGTGCGCTTTTGGGTCGCACTACCTTCGTGGATTGACGAAGTACAATCTTATATACCTTTTCCTGAGCCTTATTTAGCCTATTGTAGCGATTTTAGTCTAAAATCACTTAAATTCCCGTGATACATTCATGATCAACTGAATTAGAATGATTTATCGTTTATTAACGTTAGTTCCACAGAGAAAAATAGTCCCGGTAGAAAAAATTACTTTATTAATAATAGCCAATATAAAATTAACATGGACGTTAACTCGGTACTTGTCCGGAAAAATGATAGTACTCGCAGGATCATTAGTAATAGTTTCAAATCTTGTTCACCTGATTAGTCACGCCTTTGCACAGGAGTTGATTATCGCGGAGAATTACTCCTGAGAACGTTACGGGAATCGGCTGTTGATGTCTTCTTCTAAAAGATGAGCAATAAATACCATTAATTATAACCATGTCTGGTTTACTAGCCTACACAATTATAGTACACTACTTATAATAATACAAGTATTAATATGTCCATAACCCAGGAAGAAAGGTTGCTGAAACAATGCTTCTCTGGAGTGGTTCTGCAACCATGACTGTTCAGGTCCTACCAAGACCATGGAAAACAATTCCCGATAATTAAAATTTATATCGCTATTGCAAATATCAGTCTTCATCATCAGTATCAGTCGTAAACATTTCAGTGGGAACGCTTAGAACATCCACCATAGAGTCCCGACTTAGCCCACACTGATTTTTATCTTTTTGGGCCCCGAAAAAATCATTAAGTTGGGCGACGTTTTGAAAATGAAGATGCCGTAGTCCAAGATGTTACTACTCGATGGCTGCGACGGCAAACAAAAGACTTCTTTGCTGCCGGATATCGAGGAATTGTAAAGAAATGGGATAAGTGTCTAAATTTACTGGGTAAATATGTAGAAAAGTGAAATAAATTTCAGGAAGTTTCTTTAATTATTATTCCCTCTATCCAGTTTTGCGACTTATTTGTTGACTTAAGGCCAACGCAAACCTATCCTTCCGCCTCCGTTTGGCTTCCGTCCGCTTCCTACGGTTTTTTTTCGGAGGGGTGCTTATACTGCGCTGTCCGCCTCCGTCCGCCAAAACCGTACGACCATGAGTATGGTATATCAGGGATTTTTATCTCGTCGCCAAAAACTGCTGTCTAAAATTCCGTAAACAAACAACTTTTTGGAAAGTGGTGCCACGTAGTGATGAAAGACGGAAGTTCAAATGTACATACAGTCCATAGTTTGTAAATAAACACGTCGTACTTGTTTTACCATGCACATACATGATTTACTTACAATTAATCATAATGCAGTGGATAAAAATGTAGTACCTACTACGTGCGGGACGTAATTATACGCTTTTTTAATATCGTCCGGTCTACAGATATATTTAATTCCTCTCCAAAGTTAATTACACAAATACACAATTAACTTCTTAGCACTTCGTGAATATCGCTATACGAAAATGTAATAACAATGCGAGGTGACTTCATGAGCACTCCCAATGGCCATCTTGTAGTGTAGGTAAAGAGGAAAGGCACTTACCGCCGCCTTGAAGAGATTCTTATTTTTTAATCCCCTATTTTGGGTCCTCGTAGACGCATACCCTGTTTTGCAGCCTGGTACGAAGCATTACTGTTTAAACAGGACATTCTAAATTCTTAATTCAAGCCTAACGGGCTTAATGCATTCAAATTAGAACCAGAGTCTGGCAAACATCGTCGTCGGCACACGATGGACGTTTCATAAATCTCTTACACATTTTCTATAATAGATATTTCCTCTCTATCATTTACAAAGTAACTTCTAGATCACAAAAATAGCAAAATTCTATTCAAAGCATCAAGTAATTCACATCTCCTCGATCGTTATTGAATATTCACTACAGTCTCACGTTAGCAACAACAAACTATGTCTATTTACAATAACAACTGATAAGACTCTAATCGAAGTGGCGCCAAGGACTGGGTGAACTAAAAGTGGAAATTTAGGCAACGCGTAACCTAGGAAACAATTCCAATCATCTAAATCCATAATATATATTCATACGTACGACAATGGACTTGGCTCCGCAGACTCCGGGAGGAGACGGGCGGAAAGCAGGCGCAATTTTTCCTCCCGGCCTCCGTCCGCCTCCGGCCGCCCGTCCGCATCCGCCAAATATTCTCCACCAAGAATTCCGGGCGGAGCGGACGGAGACGGAGGCTGGCGGACGGAAGCCGGGAGGAATAGTGTGCGCCAAATCACGGAGTCACCCGTATTTCAGTCAGCCATATATTTTAGGAGGGAGAAAGCGCACGGAGGCGGGAAGATAAGTGTGCGCTGGGCTTTATCCTCGTAGTTACATGAAATATCGATGTCTCGGTAGTAATTTTTCGGATGCAAAAAAGGCGGTTCATCAACTGAGAGAGAAGTAATAGGCTTGCTGTGGTGGAAATATTTCATCACAAAGAATGAGAGTAAAGGCGATTTTCCACTTATGTAAATTTTATTCGACCTAGGTTTTGATGTACTGCATCATCATCAGGTCTCATCTACATCATCATCAGACTTGATGATGGTGAAGTACATTGAAATCTAGGTGGAATAAAATTCATCCATGTGAAAAATTGGCTTTACTCTCATTGTTTATCAATTCAGAGCTTAACACGGTCAAAGTTTTTATCATAAGATAAAAGAAGAAAGAGGCTAACTGCGTAGATAATGAAAAATTACGCCAATGAAATGAAATTTTATAAATACGTCATATATTTTCGAATATATATCACGTATATGACTGAGGAGTAAACCTGATTTTCAGAGGCGAACTCGCGAGGGTTTCCGATGTCAAGGGGTGCGTTCATGTATGTGGGAGAACTAATCAAGGAAAATAAGTAGAAACCTTGCTAGCTAACGATGTGTCACGTTACGAGTATCATATTCCAACATGGGAGATGTAATAATAATTTGAGATGTCGCTCTTGAACACCATCGCCTCATCGATCGATGAAGGAGAAAGAGAGGAGGAACAAGGCTTTAGGCTTCTTTGGTTACGGAGGCCGTAATTTAACAGGATACCCAAAGGGAGGGAACTTAATGAAGCTGTTCTCGAATTGCTTTGCCTGTATCATCAGCTAGAGTAGGTTGAGGCGAAGCGACGGCTTTTTCTCGCAGCAAAAAAAAACTTGAATCTTCCCTTGGTTACGTACGAAACAATAGGGAACAACCTATAATGTCGTCTGAGCGCCGTTCGAGTCGTTAACGACTCAATACCCTCTGTTGTCGCTTAGGCTTAAATGGCGATGACCCCAAACTACAGATTAATTAAACTACAGGCCATTAAATCCCCCGTTAAGTCTCGCGTAATGGCTTTCAATTCCGCTGTCTCTGTGAAGCCTTTAGAAACCCATAATGCCACGACGACCGGTTGTGAAACAGTTGAAAAAGAGGAACGTGTCAGAGAAGTAACTCTTTCGATAGAAAAACGACGCCCTAGGTGTAAAATGATCAATTTTAAACAATTATTTGATACAAATAAGAACTTAAATGGTTTATACTTCGGATCCATATAGTGCGGATCCATTTTTGGATCCATTAAGTGAAAACATTCGCTTGGAGCGTAGCACTCCAAGGAGAGGAGGCTCGGATCGCTGGAAAATATGACCAGAAAAGACTAGAAACCTTCAAAATCTGGTGCTGGAGGAGGATTCTGGAGATAACATGGAGGGACAAAATAAGAAATGAGAAAGTTTACCAAAGAGTAGAGGAGGAAAGGAACCTATGGAATACGCTTTAGAAAAGAAGAGCCGCATGGATTAGACACACTGAGAAGGAACAATGAGTTAGTGAAGAACATAATTGAAGGAAAAATAGAGGGAAGAGTCCCCAGAGGAAGACCTAAGAGGAAATAAAGAGTTAATTTTTTTCTAGGAAGGCTGTTAGAAAAACAATTCGATAAAAATTTTAAATATAAATTGCACGAGAAGCAAAGAAATCATGAATTACTTAGATTTCCACGAAATATTTATTACGTTCTTTCGACCGGGTTTCATCGCTGCGCAACATCATCAGGAACAGACACAGTTACAACCCTCCTTGATGTTGGAGCACATCACTGGACCCCTGAAGAGCGCCCATTCTCGCCTCTCACCTTTTTTCCGCCATCGCTACCAGACCAACAACCGGCGCGGCGTAGCCTTACTCAGACTCAAGGCACCGATCCCTCCCTCCCTGCCCCACCCCATTCCCATAACCTCCCACCTGGACACTACCTCCCCCCTCTCATTTTTTATTTTTTAAGCAATGTGTTTTATCAATGACTAGCTGTGCCCGGCATGCGTTGCTCTTCTCCTTTTTCTTTCTAAGTAGGCACATATGTACGAAGCAGACACAAGCGATTTTGAGACCTAGTCCAATGAATTCCTCGTACCTCTGGGAGTTCGTAACGCACAAATTATGGCATGAGTTTCCATTCCATGCATATGCTGCATTTGCCAAGAAAATCTACATCTACATCTACATAATACCCTGCGAGCCGCCGCATGGGCGTGTGGCAGGGGGTGTTAGGTGACCAGCCGTGTAAAGATGTAAGTTTTTGGGAGATGAAATGGTGACATGTATTATAGGAGTATATTTAGTGGAGCTCAATTTTCATTGTGGTCACTTATTGTGCGCGGAAAGAACGAGTTTTTGTACCTATCTGTTCGGCAGCATATCTATCTTATTTTTTCGCATCTGACAGACCTAGAGATGTAGTGAGGAGTCATGATAATATTCTCTGCGTCGCTCTTCAAACTATCAGTTCTGAATTTCTCCACCAACCTAAGCCTAGCGTGTAGCCTCTACGTGGTCCCACCTAAATCCCTCTAAAAGTTATGAGACACTATGTGTACGCTCGTAGCAGTCTTTAAAGAAACATAATGCTTTCCTTTATGTATTATTAATTTTTTGGTTAAATCTTTATGACCAGGGTCCCAAATGTTCGCGTGACCTAACCAGAGCCAAGTAGCATCTCTCTTTGACTTCTTCATTCGAGGACCTTTCTATTACACGTTTTAAAAAACCTAGTTTTTTAATGCTGTTCAACATATGTTTTGTATGTGTGTTTCCTATGATATATCAGAAATTGAAGTAATTCCAAGATATTTTACTGTATCTAAAGATTTTATGTTTACTCCACTCACAGTATAGGTATGGCATTTTTGTGATGACTTTCGCAGGAAGTAAATTGTGGTGCATTTGCTGATATTTTATTCTAACCCCCACTTCTGTCACCACGAATGAACGTTGTTAAGCTCCGATGACAGAGCTTCAAATTCGACGTCTTCGCTCATTTTACGGTAGATAACTGTATCGTCTGCAAATTATCTTAATTTACCGCTAAAAGATATCGTGCAAGCATCGAAGCAGAAAACTAGGCAAGCCAAGGAGGAATCGGTATCATAGAGAAGGCTAAAACGATTGGAACCAAAAGTATCGTACCACATATATTATAATCTTATTTTTTACCCTACAGTGCGGAAGAGAATAGATGTCACACACAGATGAGAGAAATTAGAGTAATGTGGATTCCTTCACCTATCCCGGAAGTACCATCTCGTGGGACGGAAGAAGTACAACGGACATCAAGCGGAGGATAGCCCACGCCAAGAAGGGGTTCATGGTATAAAGACAACTACTGTGCTCAAAAAAGATGGGACTACAAACGAGGAAATAGTGTGTAAAATCATTTGTGTGCAGCGTGGCACTCTATGGATCAGAAGCATGGACCATTGGAAAAGCTGATCAGATCAGCCCAGAAGCCTTCAAAATCTGTCCCTGAAAGATGATTTTGAAGATAAAATGGACAGAAAAAAATGAGAAATGAGGAATTTTAAAGAAGTTTAGAAGAGGAAAGGAAGCTATGGGACCCCATTCAGAAAAAAAATAAACAAATGAATTGGACACACCCTGTGACAGAATGGGTTTGGAAAGAACATAATTGCATGTGGTAGAGAGGGAAAAGTCCAGAGTGGATGACCCAGGAGTAAATTCATGGACCAAATGAAGAGGAAATTGCATATGAAGAGATATCAGGAGGTAAGGGAACTAGCATTAGATAGGAAAGGGTGGAGGGATGCAATCAACCAACCTAAGGATTGAACGACCAATGAGTGAGTAGCTCATGAAGCATACATTTGCTCCCTTAAATTAATCCAATGTATTTTATAACCTTTTTTCTGAAGCTTATACCGGGAATGCTTATTATTATTAATCCAGGTAAATAAACAACGTAGGTAAGGAGAATAAATAGTAAAGAGGTAAATGTATGCTATTTATGGTAAGTTATTGATGGGGATAATCGAAAAATTACAAAATTAGTACGCCAGCCCGTGAGTCTTAAAGGGATATAAGTTTAATAAAGATAATGGCAGGCTACACTCATGTGCAGCTTCTAGCATTGACTTCTGTAGCAAGCGCTCTGACCATCTACCTCAATGAGTGCGACTGAGTCCAAGGATATAAAACTGCGTTTCTCTGATATGAATAAAATAAAGGAATGCCCCGCCCAAGATGGATAAATTATGTATTTTTTATTAGATAATTATTGAACTATTTGGCCAATTTATTTTCAACTAAGTAATTCCAGCCGACGTTTCGTTTATTTTTTTTTATCATTTTCAGAGGATTCATTAATAATGCCAATTACAGTAGTATCAAAGACCTTGCAAAAATATCTTGTAAACCATGAAAAGAGAACTACAGAAACTTCAGTATATGCAAGAATAATCAATGAGTGGTCAAGAAATTAAGTTGAATGATCTGTTTCTAACTCATAGATTTCATTTTAGGTACACCATGTGGCATTGTTCAAATGACCTTGCATTACTTATTCATGACAAAACAAGTGATTAAGTAAGTTCAAAAGAATTTTTCTCGTCGCGGTTTACAGGTTACTCACCACTAAATGTTGACTGAAAATACTTCGTTACCATCTTTGCGTAATTATCTTCTCTTCGTTTGAGATAATTCTCTTGATGTTCGTTGTACTTCTTCCGTCCCAAATGATAGCACTTAAGTTAGTTTGAGCGAAATATCATATAGCTGGAAATCAATGAATTTGGTCTCATTTTAAAGAAATATATATCACCCTTCCATTGACACCAAATTTAAATTTAACTTTTTAATTTAATTAATTAAAAAAAAATTATTATTAAATTAATTAGGCTTAGGCTGCTTTGATAAATTCAGAACTGATATTTTTCTGATAAAAATTGATAAATTGATTGATAAAAAAGATAAAAATTCTGATAAAATAACTGATATAAATTAATTTTTAAAAAATTAATTAAAAACAATGTAACCCCTTACCACATTACCTTCCGATATTTTTGCCAGAAAATACCAGCCCTTTTGTATGGGAAATGGTATGTGTATGCACTCCAGGGAGACTTTATTTAACAAATGGGGAATTTCAAGCACCTAGATCGTCTAAAAATCAACAATGTGTAGTTTTTATGTTTTCTTAACTATTTTTGAAACTTAATCATATTGTCACCGCAGTAAATTCTTCGGTATCACAATAAACCTTCCGTTTTGTTTGAGTTTAAAACGTACCGCGTGAAAAAATTGAGTCAAGTTAAAGACTTATTTAGATATTTTCATTTGATTACTTACAATTTCTGTCATGTTCAACTATATTATTGCACCATCAATAATGCAATATTTAATTCGTGTGTCTCACAGCTGGTGAAATTAAAACGTATAATTCGAATATGATCTCTATCATGATTAGGGAACTATCTCTCTCGCTCTACCTTAAGGGGTACGTAAAGGTGAATTTCTTCGTCTATTTCTAAAGTACCATCACGTGGGAAAGAAGAATTACAACGGACGTCAAGCGGAGAATAACCTAGGATAAGGATTAAGTTTAGAGTACCGGGCGATATTTTGTTGGAAAAGAATATTGATGTAATGATCTCACAATAAAAGTTTTTGTTCACTTTCCGCAAAATTTTATTCACCGACCAAAGTTTCGGAATGAGCAATGGCATTTTCAAGGTTCAAGGTTCAACCTTGACAATGACGTACCTAGTTCATGTAGAAAACTCAGTCGGTGAATAAAATTTTGTGGAAAGCGAACAAAAACTTTTATTATAAGATCATCGAATCTAAGCTAAGAAGGCGATAATTGATAAAAGACAACTGCTGTTCTCAAAGAAGATAAGACTACAAACCGGGAAATAGTAGGTGGAAACATTCGTGCGGAGCGTAGCACTCTAAGGATCGGAAGCATGGACCATTGACAAAGCTGACCAGAACAGACCAGAGGCCTTCGAAATCTGGAGATGGAGGAGGATGCTGGAGATAAAATGGACGGACAAAATTAGAAATGATGAAGTGTACAGAAGAGTAGAAGAGGGATACACTTGCTCTAACTTCTCTTCTCTCAGTGGATTCAGCTTCTTTCTACCAAATACTATTATTTTGCTCTTCAAGTTTAGTCTTTAGTTTAGCACATACCAGATTTCATTTATTTTCATGCTGTCTTCTTGGAGATCATGAGCCATTGCGTTAATAAATCTTTGGAGATCATCGCAATATCTAATTTCCTTCTATGACTATGATATCGTCTGCTAAGCGTAGCATGTTAATTTCTCCCTCGTTTATATTCTACATCTACATACTACCCCGCGAGCCGCCGCTTGGGCGTGTGGCAGGGGGTGGTAGGTCACCAGCCGTGTAAAGATGCATAAGTTTTGGAGGTGAAATGGTGACATGTTCTATGAGAGTGTATTTAGAGAAGTTCAGTTTCTATTGTGGTCGCTTATTGCGCGCGGAAAGAACGAGTTTTTGTACCTATCTGTTCGACATAAATATCTCTCTTATATTATCTCATCTGTCAGACCTAGAAATGTAGTGAGGCGTCATGATAATATTATCTGTGTCGCTCTGAAAAATATCAGTTATGAATTTATCAAGCAGCCTAAGCCTAGCGTGCAGCCTCCGAGTCTCTAGGAGCTCCCACCTTAATCCCTCTAACAGTTGTGTAACACTATATGTTCCTTCGTAGCAGTTTCTAACAAACGGATATTAATTCCGTTCAGTCTTATTTCTTTTGTTTCAGTTATTCATTCCTCCTAGTATATGTTAAATCGACCACTTCCGAAACAGGCCACTTGTCTACCCTTTCCAAACTATGCCATCTATCTCCCCTACCAGAAACCCAACGGATGAATACGGTCATAGTAGTAGTTGTCAAGCTGTCGACGTCTCCAGTTCGAGGCCGGTATGGCTCATATCCCGCTCGGTAGCGTGCCACGCCTTATAATTGCGCTTCGCGGGGAGGCACAGTAGGCAGTGCGGCTCACGGGAGAGAAGGGAGGGGAAAGGAGTGGGCGCGGGAGATGAATTGCCTCCGTCGGACACGACGCGGCCGATGCCTAGAACACGCGGCAAGCGGGTGGGGGGGAGATTTGCCGTGCCAATCGATGAGATATCTCCCCTGCCGGGGCTCACTCCCTTGATAGGCACGCCATCACTCCCGCACGATAAGAGAGATCCACCCATCCGAACATTTTTCACGTGAACCGCTCGCGTCTGTTAGTCGGGCCGTAACGGTGTTTTTTTTCATCTCTGGAATGGATACCCAGTTTCCCAATCTCCGAAGATTGGTTGGCTAGAGTTTCACTCCACTCCATCTATCCGCTACCCCAGGAGTGGGCAATTTGTGGCCTATAGGAAGCATAAAGGAAAATAATCTTTTAAATTGAAAATGCTCGCAAACTGATTGCGGTAAAATGCTAGTGCCGAGGCTAACTTGAGATGAGTCTTGATTCAATTGTGTGAAACAGAGTTTGCCCTGAATTTTAAGTACATACCTGAAACATTGAGACCCGCGTTGGCAGCAATACTACTGTTAAGGGAGAGAGCGAGGAGCCAGTAACGGCCTGTTTTGCTGTCTTCTATCGAGTAATTTCCTTCCGCCGTTTATTACTCTCATAAGAATGCGGCCTACGATAGCCAGGGCCCTCTCATAGTGTATGCTCGGTTTAAACAATTGGCCACACCTATGCTAACTGCTAATTTCTAGAAAAGGTCTTCACTATTATGTCCTTTCATTTTATTTGAATTTTATTAATTTAGTAGTCAATGTGGTATCCGGAGCCATTGTAAAAATTTTATTACCGGCCTTCCTAACCACTTGCAGCTCTCTTCTATACGTAATTTTAAAGATTAAGAATTATAATTTATTACTGTATCCATTTTTTTCCTGATTCTCAACAATTTTCTCTCTATTTCCCTTCTAATATCACAATTTTTTGCCGTTTTAATATGCGCATCAGCGTCATCCTTTAAAATTTACACCGCTTCCACCAGATGGTTACCTCCTTATTTCACCTCTGACATATATCCCCAAAGCGTATTTATCGAGTTAAGTGACTTCTTTCTTCATTTGAAAGTATGCCGTTATATGCACTATAGGATTTTAAAATTTCATGCTTAGCCCCCCATAAAAACGCCCAGTTTTTTGGGGGGAAAACTTTTTACAATGGGCCCGGATACTACATATTATTTTATATTCTCGGGTGTCACTAGGTGGTAATCCATAACTAGGCTAGGGAAAAGTTTCTAGCGAAATTTTTTATTGAATTTGTCAACCAAGAGTCAAACTTACACAGCTTTAACCAAGTTTAACCGAGACCTTGATAATGAATGTCTAAGTAAAAGTCTTGGCCGGTACGCTTAGTAAAATATTTCGTGGAATCTAGTCTTTTATTTTTCTTGATTAACGCTTTCTTTTCTTTTCCATTATTCATTTTCCTTCATTTCCTCTTTTATTTTCTTGATTTACTCTCAATCTTTTATTTTTCCTGATTTTTTCTATCGATTGATTGTCATCACTAATCCATTTAATTCTTTTCTTCTTCCTTTGCTATTTTCAAAAGGTAATTTTTAGCGAAATATGCCCCAAGTCCATCGTTGTAATTCTCCAAAGGTAATTTTGTCCAAAGGTAAATTTGTAGCAAAATAAGTCCATCGTTGAAACATATTCTGGCCGATGTCATCTTGACCTCCATCAAGACAGGTTTACGAGTGACTCTTCCTCAAAGATTTTCAGTCCCAGGCGTCAACCCTTCGACAGCTGAGAGACGCCATTGAGGAAGAGGACCTCATAATTCAGAAGGCTGACAAGGGAAATTGTGTCGTCGTGATTGAAAAACATGCGTACATTTAGAAGTGTCTTGATTTCATTAATAATAACCAAATAGTACCATTATCGAAATACCATACTCGCAAATTCCAAAACAAAGTAAAGAGTGCCGTCCGCAAGTCAGATATTTATATTGTCAGGGAACAGTGGTCTCTATTTTAAACGAACCTCTCACCTCCAAGACTGTATGGGCTCCCTGAAATACATAAAAAAATTTATCCCATCAGGCCTGTAGAGTGATTGCTAGTAATTTCTTTGCAATTTTCCACGCCGTTTATTTTTAATTTATTTTTATTATTTTTAATATTTGCCCAACACATAAATATATACTTATAGGGTTAACAATATTTCATTCTCTCAAACGCAAAATCTTAACTCATCTTAAACGGTGTTAACCACCATTCATGATTTCCAAATGGTTATCTTAAAATTTCAGGATTGAATTGAAAATTTCTGGTAAGCGTTGAATTTGGCTGAGGTAAAAAAATGATGAAATGATGCAGAAAACCACTAAATAGCTACTTTCAATTGCTGCGATTAATTTTAACACGGTTGGCTAACTGAAAATTAATTTTAAACAGCAGATTTTCTAAACGTCTAGGTTCTCTTCTTTTCAGATTTTTTATTGACATCTCTTCACTCCAACTCTTCTAAGGACTTTTTAAAGGGCGCTTCTTTCCGCCCAGTTCACCTTCATCATTATCTGATAATACCACATTTAATAAAGAAGAGACCTTTTACGTCTTGATTTATAAAATACAGATAGTGACTCCAAAAGCCGTAAATAATATCTTTCAGAGACAAAAAGGGTGGTTGGTAGTTCCGCAATTTACACAAGCCAGGAATTTACTTAGCATGTACGAAACACACAACCACATCAACTGAAATTGTATTCACTCACTCCACCGTCTATTATTTTCCTAACGTGGAGCTTTAAACGCGTTCAAGAGAAACTCCTGTACTTGTGTGTGTCCGACTGGCTTTCCTCTTGAGCGAGGTTACAGCTCCGCGTTAGAAAAATACTAGACGGATGAGTGAGAGAATACCATTTCGGTTTATTTTTGTGATTGTTTATTTTTTGTTCAGAAAATCCCTGGTGCCACCATTTTTTGTCCTTGAAAGTTTAGGTTTACGAATTTTGGGGTTACTACCTTTATTTTAAAGATGATGTGTGTATATATCACGTAAAATATTTAATGTCCTTCCGACACACATCAAGGAAGAAAAAATCATACGAAAATTTCTTAAGGAAATAAAAACTTGGTTATTGCTTATAAGAAACGTCTAGGTTTTCTTCTGTAATTGGCATTAATATTGATCGAATTAAATGTAAAAAAAGAAGCGTTATCGTAATACCATTGTTATAGTGAATATACCTGGTCATGTATTTATGTGTCTCATTTTTGTAACCACTGTACATCAATCTGCATATTCTGAATTATTTTTTTGTGTAAGTTTATAATTCTTCACTGCAAAAATAATTGGTGATAATTTTTGCATTATTAGCGACTGTATGTGCTGGAATTTACCCACTCCAGCTTCGGGAAATATCGGACTAATGGGGTCAGCTTTGCATTAATTTGACACTGATTTATGGAATAAATATGGAGTAAAAATACCGGTATACTGATAAAATGCATCGGTATTACTTGCCCATAATAGCTTGCGCTTAAAAAATACTCAACAGCTAAATAAAGGTTTAGCAAGTTCCAGCGCCTAGTTCATGCTTCCAGTCCACAGAGTGCAGCGCTCCAGACGAATGTTCTCACCCCCTGTTTCCCCGTTTGCTAAAGGTATTACGTACACGCAAATCATTCCTCTGGGCATCTTTATGTATGCCAGGAGGTTGAGGGTGAGGGGGAGGGAGGGAGGGGTCAGAGGGAATGGGGTGGGAGGCAGCAGAGAGGCTTTGGCCGAAGCGAAGAGCGGGAGGCCAGGTGAAGGTGGCAGCGTGTGCGTCACGGTCTGTAATGGGAGCAAGGAGTGGGGGTTGATAAGAAACTGAGGGTTCTGAAGGCTATTGTATTTTTGAAAAAAAGTTGCTGGAAACCAGGGAGGAGGAAGCTGAATGGAAAGAGGTGATCTTTCGTGAAAATTATAACTTTTAACCACCCGCAGGTAAAAATTTCTAATTGCTCGAATACGTCGCACTAACGCTGGTTCAAACACAAGAACACAGGAAACCAACACAAGTCACGTCTCGTCACGAGTTGCACTGCGATGCAACTTGGATTGGAATTTTCATTGGAACATTCAATGCCCTAAAATATACATTGTAAGGTGTGAAATATTCGAAGGTAAGTCAATAAATAACACGTAAACATGATATAGGCGATAATAATCAGAGTAACTTCCTGAAATTGATTTCACTTTTCTATACATTTTCCCCTGTACATTCAGACACTTATCCCATCTCTTTACATCAAGTCCTTGGTAGCCGGAAGCAAAGAAGTCTTTTGCTTGCTGTCGCACGCCAACGAGTAACCTCTTGGACTACGGCATCATCATTTTCAAAACGTCGGCCCTCCAAATGATTTTTTTAGGGGCCCAAACAGATAAAAATCACCGGAGGCCAAGTCGGGACTGTACGGAGGGTGTTACAAGCGTTCCCAATGAAATGTTTAAGACTGATGCTGATGATAAAGTGCTGACGTTTACGACATATTTAATGACTAACTCTCGTATTTAGCTAAAAATAATTGAGGATGAAAATGATGGAATATCATTACATTGCATTGAATAACATTATTGTAATCAAGTGTGTCAGGAAAGCTGAGCGCTCCGTTGAAACTGCTACGACCGAGCATGTAGTGGTTCTCAGCCATTTGAGGAATTAGGTTGGGAGCCGCTCGTAAGCTACACGCTAGGTTTAGTTTTCATGAGAAATTCAGAACAGGTGTGTTTCCAAATGACACAGAGGAATATCATTTGGACGCCACAATATATTTATAAGTCCAACAAAAGCGATAAAATAAGTGAGATGCATTGTCGAACAGAAAAAAATTCATTCTTTCCACGAAAGATAGGTGACCACAATAAAAACTGAGATCCACTTAAAACACAACCATTGTACATTACCGTATTTCCTCCCAAAACCTTTTTCCATACACTTTTACACGGTGGGTATCCTAACACCCCGTACCACACGCCCTTGCGGAGACTCGCAGGGTAGTATGTAGATGTAGATGAAGTGTAAACCATCTGTACTCGTGATGAAGCCTTGAAATAATCTACGATCTTTCTTCTCCACTTTGTCTTCAATTTTGCAACAATTCTTTCACTTTTTCTTCCGAGAACCTACCCAAATATACAGATAATGTATCATAAAATTTAAAATAGGACACATTTACCCTTTTGTTAGTTGAAAATTTATAAAAAATTATTTATTGTGCATACCAGAGAGAAGCTATGTTGCTTACAAATAAATCCTCATCTGGACTATGGAAGATAAGTTTATTCTGGTATTAGTGGGTTGGGTACCTGAAGATGACGCCTTTATGTTGAAACTAGTTGAAACCGTGGAAAAAATACCTAAAGTTTTATTTGCATCAATAATAGAATACTCAACTTAAAACATCAACAGTGAAGGAATTCACGTGTCAGATTCAAAATAGACCCGATGAAATATGAGCATATTAGTCCCTACCTCAGTGAGCTAGGAGGGCTTCTCGTCACTTCCAGGATGACATGCTTTTTTGGGCGCATTTTTTTCAGGATTTTTCTCACAAAAAATAAAATAAAACCACTGATTACGTTTTCTGAAAGACTGCAAAAAGAATGCGCCGTAAAAACTAGGTACCATGATCAAAGGTATAATTTTCTTCCTCAAAAAAGTAATCTGTACGGAAAGTCTTTTCCGACCAGTGTCTTTAACATGTGAAACTTACTGCCCAGGAGTACATTTAATAAACGTTCTACACCAATTTTGAAAATGACACATTAGGAATATCTAGTCATAAGACCATACCATTTAATTTTTGTTTAAATATAGGATTCTTCTTCTTTTCTTAGCCATCAGATAATATTTGCAGTGAGTTACTGATCATGGTGGCTACTAATATACCCAGAGTAAAAATGTAGAGATTGTTATAAAAACTTGCCGCTCTTTAAAAAATTCGAAATCAATTAAAACTCTAAGACTGCATTTTTTTGCCCTCCTGTTCAACTAAGATGTAAATTTTGAAGTTGTTTCAGAGCAATCCATAGAATATTATCATGATGCCTCACTACGTCACTACCTAAAATTAAATCAGAGAAGAACAATTTAAAAGGCCTTAATGTTATTCATAGTACTGAACTCGAAAACCCCTTCTTATTTATATGAAAAATTGATTTTTAATGCCGGAACTAACAAGAGATCGACCCGTATAACAAAAACATTTTACATCCCCAAATACCGCACAACAAAATATGAAAATACTTTCCACATCTCATCCTGTAAATTATGGAACTCGTTGCCTGATTGTATTAAATTTTTCAGGAATGTCTCACAATTTAAAAGGAGTATGGCTGACTTTTTGTCTCCCAAATGTTCTCTCGCCTCTATATGAGAAGACAAAATGATATAAGATGATATTGTTACATGTTATTTGTTCACTATAACCATTTGCTGTTTTTCTGTCTCATAAAATATTCGTTTGTTTGCTTTTCATTTTTTCTTATTAATAGGTATTACAGATTGTACATTTTTGTTTTAACATACTATTTCGATTATTGATATTGAGACTGTTTTTTCATTTTCATTTACCTCGCTCATTGTATATCTCTCTGCTGACTTGAAAGTTGTTTGTTTGTTTTCCTTTTTTTTGTAAGGCTTTGTATTTTGTCTTTGTATTCCACTCCTCATGAAGGCATGTAAACTAATTCAATGCCCTGAGAGACTTTGTCTCAGGACAATAAAATTGTTTTCTATTTCTATTTATACGTCACTAGATCTGACAGAAGTGATAAAATAAGAGATATACATTACCAAACAGATCTCGATCACAAAAACTCGTTCTTTCCGCGACAAATGAATCCGCGACCACAGTAAAAAATGATCTCCACTCAATACACTCCCATAATACACGCCACTATTTCACCTCCCAAAGCCTTATATTTTACATATTTACACGGTTGGTGTCAAAACACCACCTGCAACACGCCCATGTGGTTTCTCGCAGGGTGGTATGTAGGTGTAGATTATAAACTTTTATTTTTTATAGTGGCTAGCCACAGAGCTATAAGCACATATTATTATGTTTATATGTATGTGTATGTTTATATATTTTATGTATTTATATTTATTATTTTTTCATGTTTAAAAAATAATGTTCAATATTGTAAAATATCCAAAATGTTATTAAATTTTCCATTGAATGAGCGAACAGAGTATCCGATCACTCAATTAGATACATATTGGCACCTGCTGACAAGCCTACGGCTTAGCAGGACCACAAAAATATAATTCAAAATTACTCTTAACATTCATGCCTTCATTGAGTGTATTTTTTCCCTTTATCATGTTTCTTGTGTCTTTTTTTTTGTTCTTGTCTGTTATATTAAGGCACACTTTTTTACTTGTAATAAACTACTGTAAAATCTTATTGTAAAAAAAAAATTCGCTTTAAATGATTTGGCTGACTCCCCAAGGTGTGGGGCGCCCTTAAAACCTCACCAATATCAACTGACTCAGAGCCCCAATAACCCATCTCCTTCAACCCACCCCCATCTGCCATCCTTCTCGATAAAAAATATATTCAACGGCCATGGACAACCCACCACCCCGGTCTCGCGATGAGGAGAGGAGGGAGCGGTAGAGGAAAAAAATCGAGAGCAGCCAAAAAAAAAATAAAAACGGATGGGAATAAAACATTCTGCCATGGGGACGGTGTTTTTTTTACGAGAGTTCAGGTCAAGCCTTCATTCTGTTTCCCTCACCCCCTTTCACTTCGAAACACACCCGCCACCCCTCCATTCCCTTCCGACCCAATACTTTTTTTTTCTCTTCACCTTCCCTAGGACGAGGCTATTTTTCGAACCTCGTCGAGGGTACTTCTCCCTCAAATATCTCCCAAACCACTCCCCCACCAT